>JAIPRL010000903.1:0-106420 GCA_025469235.1 Pemphigus obesinymphae
TATATAAAAGTATTTATATTTTAAATATTAAATTTGTTCTTTCCGGGTAAGTAGGTACATATTAAAATATATCCAATGATGTTATTTGAAATTTGGACCGGTTGCGCGTTGCCGCTATTTACGAGTAGGTGTACCTATGCTATAATAATTTTATTGTGGTCAGTAGAGGAAAATGGAATAGACCTTTTTTGGAGTAAAAAGAACAGTAGAGGAAAACGAATCCTGTATTTGTGAGGTTAACGGCTACGGTAATTTCATTACGGTGTATTATATTGTTCATAAATTTAATAAGAATCTTTCAAAAATATTTTAATATTTTAATTTCTTTAATTTTTATATGCAAAAAAAAAAAAAAAATATATAAAAATATTTTTATGTAGATAAAAAGTTATTTTATTTATCTTTATCTAGATGATATTATTATGACTTATCGTTATCTTTATCTAGATAAAATTTTATTTATCTGGGCTCAACACTGATAATATATTATTCATTGTAATTTGTGTTCTATATTCGTTAATCGTTAAGCTCCAATGTCCATCGGTGTGCGTAAGATTTAATTAAAAAATAACCATATACGACAAGACCAAACGAATTATTGGACCGTACAAGCATGCGGTCTCCATCACGAGCACATTGGAATACGGATTAATCGTGACGATTTCCTGTGCACGGTCATTGTCCGGTGCCCCGCCTCCGCAGTAAATCTGGTTGCATTCGGGTGCAGTTTACGTCAATTCGAACGTGGACCCACATGGTTTTACGCATTGTAATCCAACGACAGCAAAATATCATCGTTATCATACATATTGTTATCCGACCAAATGACCGGTCGTGCTCGCACGCCACTGCGTGTTTACGTCCAATTAAATCGCACTTAACGTTTTCAAGCGATTGCGGACATCGACCTATTTTTTGCCACAATACTACACAGGCGCAATGAAATGGCATACCTAATGATAATGTCATATATATATATATATTGAGAATGATCAAATCTCAGATCACTTTTCAAATCGTATTTCCCGTCTCTCACGAGCTTGATTCGAATACTTTATCGATAATTTCACTTATTATATTATCAAAAAAAATTAATCATTCTCGAGAAAATTTAATTTGCATTTAACGTTTTGAAACGATTGTGGGCATCGACCTACTTTTCGGCACAATTCACAGGCGCCAGTGGCAGTTTTACGGGGGGGGGGGCGATAAGTGGAAAATTTTTATTGATTGCATTATTTTAATATATATATATGATAACTATAGTGTCTATGATAAATTATTCAAAATAAATAATTATGATTCCAATGTTTTGTCTAAATCACTAGCATTGAAGCCAGATAACAAATAATTGCTATTTACCTCTATAATCTGTACTGAATAGTCGAAAATTGCAAACAATTTTAAAAAAAATTAATCAACGTGAATATATTACTAAATTAAATATTTGATGTAATTTTTAAGATTTTTAAGTCGTTATTTTCGAAATTACGAAGAAATTAGATTCTCGATTTGACAAAATCGTATTTTTACCGTTTTTTCATAATGTTTTGGTAGGTTTTTCTTCTCATACATTAAAAAACTATTGAGAAACTCGATGTTCTGTTTAAAGTACCAACTAGATGCAATTTTCTTCCGAAAATAGGATAGGTAAGCTTGTAAAAATTCGAGCACTCCTTCTTATCAAAAATGTTAACAGAGAAAAATAAAAATGAAAAATACACACATTGTAAAACCACTAAACACGCTCAGACGCTCAGAATCTAAAATCTTGGGCAAAAGACATCGAGGATATAAGTGGTCTAAGCTTATATTTAGAAACCTAAACGTAAAATGTATGTATGAAATATAAATAAAAAAGAACATTTTTGCCCCCCCCCCTCAGTGTTTATTAAGAACCGACACCGACAGGTGCAATGAAATGGCATAAGGACAATGTCATATATTGAGAATGATCAAGTCTCGAATCACTTTTCAAATCGTATTTCCCGTCCCTCACGAATTTGATTTGAATATTTTATCGATAATTTCGCTCTCATATTTTCACTGCAATATAGTATATAGGTATATGGAAAAAAATAATCATTATCAAGAAAATATCATGACGCGTATTCATACGGGAGAGTGTGTTCAAAATTATATTTATACTTATTATTTTTTCCCTCCGACCGATCCGAGAAAGATTAGTGGGTTGTGTTAGGTACCGTTTGACCGTCGATTGATTTTTGTTGACACGTGTGCGTGCGATTCTTCTCGTTCGAGTGGTACTTGTGGCGGGTTAGGTAAAACCAATATAATGCACACACAACAGTGATAATGACACGCACATTTCTGACACGTGTATGAAAATGCCGACACCAAACACCCGTGAAACATCCGGTACATAACCCAATCCTTTGCTTTTGTGCAGGTTTATTCGGTTCATTCTGATTTTTTAATTTTAATTTTTTTTTTCGTTTCGAGTATTACGAATTAAATCCTTAAAATTAATCGACAAAATAAATACATTTGCGCATCTTTTAGTTTTCCTCAACGTGTCAACTTAATTGGAAAGATTTTGAAAATTAACCGTAAACAGTTCATTAACGTGCAAACTATATTTAAGCTAATTAATTAGTCGAGTTAAAAAGTATAAAAAAAAATTTCATTTATAACTTAACGTAAACTTTAACCACCATAATATAGTCGTATAGTATATCTGTTGTCCATATTTATCATTTTCTTTCACTCGTACTCGTATACTCGTATACAATTCTCTGCGTATGGCTCTCGAGTGCAGGACACTTATTTTGGTGACTGATGTTTATTATTTCCTTTTGTTCGTCATCCTGTCACTATATTGGCACGTCAACTCACGACGTTTCAAACGGACGATACACGAAACGCTATGTTTTGTAAACATCAAAAATAGTTTCTACAGTTAAACTAAATTTGGTTCTCCTTTACCACTGCCGACAAACATATATTACGCCGCCACATAGAAGCGTATTTTTATTTTGGTTATATTGTTTATCCTCGTCGTATAAATAGTGTGTAAATAAACATATTATAACATTAATATATTATTGATATCTCACAGTGACATTCCTAAATGGTGCATAAATTCACAAATGCGAAAATCAATTCTATAAAATAAGTACAAGATGCTAATAAATATGAAAGAAGAAAAATATTGATGAGTTATAAAATATAAATAAATACTCTTTAAAAATAAACGGATTAATGGTGATAGAGGAGAAATCAAATGGCATCTTGTCTGTCCAAACATTTGTCTAAAATATTGGTCGCCAGTCCTCAGGTATCTCAAATTACTCTTTACTTTGGTCTCTGACATATGACATACCTACGCAGGAGTCAGAATAAAAATAATCACTTGTGACGTGGTCGCATTATGTTCATATAATTATTATAAACATTATACAAAGGTTTTATTTTATATTTTTAATTCACACAGTTACTATATTTTGTATTTATTATGATATTACACTGAGCGTTCTGTTTCGAAACCATAATTATTGGGGAGTACTGAGTAGGCATCAGAAAAAAGTTCCTCGTCTGCTTTTTAATATCTCGATGCTTTTTAATCATCGCGTGATTTTTTTTGCAAATTTCTATTCCAAATTGACGAGTCACACGCGACTTGTATCACCAGAACATTCGCAGTGAAATTCGGACCTAAATTAGTGTTTAGCCACACTAGAAATACTGTGTAGGTAGTCCAAATTTAGACGTTTTATAAATGTATATATTATTATATTAATTAAATTAATTTATTTATAGTTGAATAAATTTATTAAATTTTATTTGAATAATTATGTAGGTGCTGTAGTGTTTTTTTAGTGTTTTGTCCATCATCCATACACATCCATACACGTTCCCTATATCATATTATTTGCGTTTGTTCATATCTTATTCTCAATGAGTTTGTTTCTTGTACAGATGCATTTTCGTTCTATGTTATGTTAATTTTATGACTATTTTTCTTCCAATATTAATCTTCTTAGATCTAGGAAAAAATAAACGAGAAAATAAAATAAAAGGCAAAAGCAACGAGAAAAAAAAGATAAAATCATTTTAAAAATATAATGTAATTTACCTATTCTAGGTAGGCATATATATATAATTAACTAGTATATATTGCACATTTGCACTGTACTTATACATTAATGTATAAAACTATTTATAATATGATAATGTGGTCTTTGATAAGAGACAAATGTTGTTTATTTCTTACGTTCGTTACATCTGAACTATTTAGTTTTTTAGTTTTTCAATGTTATTTGCTCTTAAAATTATATTCTTGTAACTATTACCTACCTATATTAATATATATATATATATATATATATATATATATATATATATTTTAATTGACATTTTAGTAAGTACTAAAATATTAATAATTAATGACATATTATAGACATTGCTTAAAATGATATAATTTTTCGTCTATTTCCCGTGTCTTTTTTTCTGTCTTCTTTCCATATATATATAGGTATATATCAGATATAATATGAGTATATCTCCTATTAAAAATATATCATATTCGATTTTTTTTTTCATGTCCAAACACCATAGAAATATATCTATAGTCTATGGGTACTTAGATTTCAAATAATTTTGAATACATTTCGATTCAATAAGTCAATCAATATAGGCTCAATAATCTCAGATAAACTATCACAATTAAAGACATATTCAAGATACTCAAGAAGTTATATTGTTATATTTTTCATTAAAGACAAACAAGATAACTATTACGTAAGACGATAAATACAATAGTATAATAGGTATACCTTATATTATATTATTACAAATTATTATTATATTTACACATCTCTACCATACATATGATTTGATAACTGAGTAAGACATACATAAGTACCTATATAGAATTAAGCATTTAATGGTATTTTAGAATGCCTATGATTTTATAAGTAAATCTTATTATAAATACTAGTAAATATTATTATTGAGTCAATATTTTTGACATTATTCAGTATTGTTTCTTCCGAGTGTAGTTCCTGTATATTATGGTTGTGCTGTTGTGAAGACATCTTGTGCACACATCTCTTTTACTTATATTAGATTTCAATACTATTGTCTCATTTTTATACTACAGGAATAACAGGTGTAAATATTCTTATCATAAGTTCATTAAAGCCATTAAAGTGTATTCGGAAATAGTGCCTCATGGATGATAGATGTTTAAAAATATAAAAAAACCTATATTAAAATATAATATACCTGATTACTTCCTTAATAAAAGTTAAATGTGAAAACTAGTATAATCATATAGCCCAAAGATGGATTTATTTTATGATTATAATAATTGATGACTATGTACCAAAGTAGATTTCCAAAAACATATAATAATCAAACTCACATAAGTATTACTGTCAAATCGAAATCGAATTTCAATCTAACAGTTCAATCACGTATGTTAAGGTTATACTGTGGTTTTGTTTTATGTTTTATACTTATAGATAGATATATTAAAGGAAAAATTATTATTTATTTCCTCTAAAAGTTTAACATGTACTACTTTATGATCACGGACTATTTCTAACAAAATTACGTTACATAATTATTATTAGTATATATGTAATTATGTATGTACGTAAAATACAATCTTATAGAAATGTATAATTATTGTATAAGCTGTTTTTTTTATTAAATAACATAGATTTAAATAATTAGCCGTTTAACTAACCGTAGAAAAACTCGAAAATCATATGTCGATATTTTTTATTCATCGATTAAAATTAAAAACTGAAATAATGTTGATTTTTTCAAATTTTACAGCAATATTAATTTACTGTATTTATATAACTTGAGAAATTTATGGTTTTTTTTTTCTTTATAACATTTGTAATATTTAAATTTTTCAAAACAAATGGATAATTCTAAATATTAACAATAAAAAGTGAAGTTCATTTATTAGCAATTAAAACCTGTTAATATAAAAATTAATGAGTATCAAAAAGCTTAATTAACTACCTATTAATAAAATTAATTTACGATAGGTGATAACGAATGCGATAGTAAAGCTGAAATAATGCCCAACATCCTGTTTTCGTCTTACATTTACTAGCAATTATATATTAATATATTACCTACCTATGTAATTGCGATGACTTCATGACAATTTATAACTGATATTTTAAATAAAATAGGTCCTTAAAACTTAAATAAATGACTCAACTCATTTATTTAAGTTTTAGGAGGTTAACATATTTAATAGGCCCTAAGAAGTTCATTTTTTTAATTTGTAAAAAGTTCATTTTATTTTATTAGATTAGTTATATTATTCATCAAGTTAATATTGAAAAAAGCAAATTAAGTCAAGTTAATAATATTATTTTATTTATAAATTTATCTTCAAGTTCGAAGTTAATTTAAATATATGGATTAACCTAATTAAAAGTTAAAAGTTAATTTTTTCTTAAAAATCAGAATAAAAGTAGCAAATAAAGTTTTAATATTATTAATTAATAAAATTATGTTAAGAATTATAAAGTGCATTTACAACTTTAACCTATTTTATCTTAATTTATATATCTTTATAGACAAATTAAGTTGACGTTACCTCGTGAGTTGGTGAGATGCATAACTAATTAAGTAGGTACATAAGTTATTAAATTAGAAGTTAATACAGTAAAAAGTAGGTACCTACCTAACTGGATTCCACACCAATGATTTTCAGTAATAAAAACATATATCCGAAAAATAAACGAAATTACCCCTAAAGTGATTTTAAAGTTCAAATGCCTGTATTAAAATTTATATCAAACAATATTTTGGAGTCGATTTTTTGGGATTTTTAAAAATATTAATTAACAAAGAAGTTACAGTGATTTAAAAACTAAAATAATAATTTTCATACATTTTCATACATTGTGTTATATAGAATATGAGAATGATAAAAAAACTTATGAGATCTAAAATGTTGTTTTTTAAATATTTTATAATAGGTGATTTAACTATAAAACCATTTAAAAAAGCCTTTTTGTTTGTTTTTCGTAAACTTATTTTTGAACGAATGTCGTGACTATACAATAATAAAAAATAGTACAGATATGGGACTATATATATATAATATATTAATATTATTAATAGTCACAAGTACTCATTATATATTTTAATATATATATATATATATATTATATATATTTAAATATTTTTAAATTTTTGGATTTTATTTTTTCATGAAATTTCATACATTTTACTTATACAAGAGACTCTTTAAAAATGAATACGCTGACATCCTCTTAAATAACTTACTTTTAAATTTTAACTTAATTCTTGATATTATTAATATTATTATTCATTGGAACTATATAAATTCTTAATTTCATCGAATATAGATTACTATATTATATTTCTCGTAAAATAATTTCTTAAAATGATAACATTTTTGACCTAAATAATTGTTGAGGTCATAATGAAATTATTACAACTGATAAAATTGATAATACGTCATTCTATTTATTTATCATAAATATATTTTGTACTTGCATATAAAGATTACATAGATATGAACGTAAAATATTTGTAGTAGAATATGTTTATATCTCATGTAAGTCATTTAGTCAAAATAATCCCTTTAAAAAGCATATTTTAGGCATTCCTCTTTCAAAGCTGTAGATGTAGAATGTTGACCAAAGGATAGATTTTATTTGTGTATTTTCAAGCACATTTTGATTACGTAATTCCAAAAATTTTACCAACACAATATGACCACTTATATATTAAAAGAGTATTTCGGAATAGATCGCAATACATTGTTCGAAATGTAGTCGGAAAATTATAAAAACACCCACTCAAAAACATGTTTTTGAATCGCCCCTGCGCATACTCAATGAGAGAAGCGTAAATAATTATATTGTATATTTGCATTACAACGTTAACTGGTAGTATAATAGGTATTATTCAAGATTTGATAACCCAGAAACTGCTCACTATAGTCTAAAAATTATAATTTATAGAATAATATGTGTTTATATTTTTCTACATCTCGTGTTAAAATAATATGAACTACAATATTTCTTAAATTTAGTTTATATGCTATTTTAAGATATTTGAATAGTATATTTTATAATAATGCAAGATTTGTCACAGATATCACTATCTGCAGCAGTGAAGTTCAAAATATTCCTGTTAAATACTTAATATAAATTATATAAAAATTAAAATTAAATATTTATTTATATAATTTGAAATTAATACTAATAATTTATATTGAATAGTAAGTATCAATTTATTATTTTTATTTTTCGTAAATTTTATCAATACATTTAGCGTATAATTTTTCATTGAAAACAATGGCTAAAGATAACCTAGGAAGAAGGCCGAAAGTCTAATGAAGATTTAGATATCGAAATTTTGAAGTATAAAGACTTTATATAAAAGTATAAAGTATATTTTAAGTACATATGGTAAAGGTAAGATATTTACTGTGATATACTTTGATAAATGTTAACATATTAATATATTAATTAAAAATTTTTTTTTATAATATAGTGATTAATGTGTGTTAATAATATAAATGTATATTATTATTATTATTATTATAAAAATAAATTTTATATATCTAAGTTGCTTATACATAATCCCTTAAATAGTTAATAATTGTTTAAAACTAAGTCTATAATACTGTTAAAATGTTTTAAATTTTGAGCAAACACCAATAAGATATTCTAAAAATGTCCACTATACGCGCAATAAGAATGTCGAGATAAAAAAATTTTTTTTTCCATTAAATAACTTTTTGACAGATAGAAATTTCAGAATATAATTTAAGTAAATTTATTTATTGCCAAAAAACAAATCATAGGTGCAGTACTTGACTATATTTAACCTATTGTATCTCACAAATTACATCCCTTGTAGGTATTTATATAGAAATTGAATCATAATTGTATTTTTACTTATAATATTTATCATATATATTATCCTAATTCATAGTTATCTATAGACTATAGATAATAGTATAGGTATTATACTGTTAAACTTACAATAATACACGCAACCAACGATTGTTGTAAATATCATATGTAATTTTTGAAATATTTTTTTGATAAAAAAAACACGTCTTAGCATTATTTAAAAAAAAAATTGTTGATAATATAAAATAATTTTTTATATTTGCAATCGATCGTGCCATTTTCACAATATTGCACAAATTTTGCCACCACACATATGTGTTTTTTTTTTTAAACGAACGATATACTAACTCGGTAGCTAAATAATAGTTTGCTGTTTCTACATGTTCAAATTAAAATAATTACTTGGGTAATGAAAACATGTAATTATTTAAACAAAAAAATATAGCTTTACACACATTTAATTCAAAACTACAATAGTAAACAATAACAGTCTAAACACGAATACTATTTTCAATACATATTATTCAAGGCTCGACAAGTTAATCAAATTTAAAAAATTTTAAATGTATTTTTAAATTAAGTTAAAATAATAAATAGTTAAGTTAGATAAAAAAGTTAATTAATATTTTTTTGTCAATTTCGTTAAGTTAAGGGTTACCCCATATAAAACAATTAATTTAATACTCAATTACTGAAATTAAAAAATTAAAACAGTTAAATGTTAAAATTTGAAATTTCCTATCTATACAATAATAAATATAGAATATTAACAGGACGATACACACTCATTTTTAAAAAGTTGTATAAAATAATTTTTTAGAAATATAAAAATATAACAATTTAAAAGTGATTTAAAATTGGTCCCATGTCTCTGCCATTTTTTATTGTTATTTAATAACGATATGTAGATATTATTACAATAACGTATTTACGCATAAATGTTAAAATGGATTTTAAATTGATTTTAGAGTAAAAATATCTATTATTAAATCAATAAAGGACAATATTTTGGAGTGAACCACATTTGGATTTTTAAATTAATTAATTTAAAAATAAATATTGTAGTTTTATAAAGTTATTATTTTTTACTTTTTTAAGCTTTATTAACTTTTTATACAGAAATAAATAAAAATCCTAAATAAGGTTCACTCTAAAATGTTATGCTTTATCCATTTAATATTAGATATTATAACATTTTTGCATAAACATGTTTTTGTCGCTGAAAATTATCGGTATAAGTGTCCTCTTTAAGTTTTCGATAATTGGAAATATCGGATATTTTTCAAAATAATATTTGAACATAATGAATTAATTTCCTTAGCGAATCGATAAAATTTTATATTTACTGAAATAATGAAAATTTGAAAGAATATCATTTAGTGTTAATAATTTATAGTCAAGATGAAAAGTTAATTTATTGATAACATTTTAATTTAACTATAGTTAATTTGGAGCACTGTAAATTTATCAAATTATTTAATTGAAAACAGTCTGTGGGTTTGTTAATAATAATTGGTTAATTTTTGTATGATCAAAGTATATATAAACAAAAATATTTAACGTGGAATCAAAACTTTTTTGGAAACATTTTTTTGAATTATTAAAATAAAAAAAATACAACGACAAATGAATCTTATTGCCTAACTAATTATTTTAGATTTCATTTTTGTCTGAAACTTACTTTTATTGGATCGTATTTCTGAGTAAATTAAATAAATAAATAAATGTACAATATTTAGTACTTTTATAGGTATACTATATTATAAGAAGAAAACTAAGGAAATAGATAACCCGGATTGAAAACTTTCATGCGAGATAAAAAAACTAAATCAAAACTACGTAGGGTAATGTCACTCACGAATTGATATGGTATGTTGTTATAAATGTATAAATATAATATACTAATAAATAATATAAATATATAAAATACAGGTTAGGTACATAGTCGTCTATTAATTATTATTTTTCAATTAAGGTTTTTTTTTAGGTGGGTATTAACTATTAAAAGAAAAAATATTTATTATAAAATTACCCAAAAGTAAAACTATAAAAATAAATTTAAAAATTACCATACAATAATATGTACCAAAAATAACTTATATATATATATATATATTATAATAATCAAATTTCTGCTCCATACATAATAATATAATATATACACATTTCACCTATATATTATCATTTTAAATAGAGTGTTATTTAATTTATAACAAATAATATGATTACTTATAAGTATATGTACCTATACATATTATAATGTATACATAATTCAATAAATTCTACCTAAATAATAGTAAGCACCTATATGAATTTGTACACTTAATTATAACATTCAAAATTACATATACCTACCTATTATACAATATGTAATAAAGGTACATTTTTAATTTTTTTTTTTTTTTTTTGTCCGTCTTTAGCAATTTATAAAATTATATATTATAAAATCTATCTATAAAATATACAATAAAAAATAATATATAGTTTGATTCTATATGATTAATTTATACATATATAAAATTTAAAAATTAACAAAAAATACCGCCCGAAATTTTTTGCTGCGTTCGCCCCTGCAGGTGACGACCACGTATCATTTACATTTAAAATGTACTATTAACCATTTTTCAATTGATGGATTATCATATTTATTACAATTTCTTAAAAATTGCATGATATATATATATATATATATATATAAATAGAATCCCTTTTGTGAGATGTCTTTTTAAAGGTAATTTACTAAACATTTTCTTGGACCGCTCTAAGTTAGAATCACTACTATAACGGATTTACGAAACCCGTTCATCCACAATGTATATATAATATGTATTATGTATTATGTTAATTGGATGATTATATGAACATTATATAGGCGAAAAGTCAAGTTGATACAATGAATATTTAAAATAGTTAAATTAATTACAGCTAATGGGGATAAAATAAATAACTAATCGAGTCAAAAATGTAAAAAAACATTTCTTTCTCTATCATAGTTAATGCTGTGCACCTTTGTACAGAAATATTAATATGTAATATTATGTAAAGGACTATATTTTAGACTAATTATATTTACAAATGTTCGTAAAAAATGACAGTCGGGTATATTATGTTCGTATATTAAATCACAAAATCACATTACGTATACACAAACACATGTGCTTCTATAGTACACCATATGTGTGTTTGTCCGTTCACGTGCATGGGAGTCAACCGTTGCAACTTCATTAGTTATCCATACATATAGCCAACAATATTCTATATCCTCCAGTATATAATATATTATATATTTAGTCGTTAATTTTCGATACGGTATATAGTTAAAACATTTCACTTCCAGACATTATAGTTAATACTATAATAATTTAAAATTACACAATTATAAAAATATCACAATCGTTCTAATCAGAAAAAATATTCCTATAGCAATAATTATATTAAAATCGATTGAGCTCGTTGTTAAAACAACAATAAATAAAATATGAAATCCAACTCGTCCAAAAATCTCATAACGATATTAAAGTCTAATCAAATTTAATTCGATTAAATACAAAATAATATGGCCTTATGGTGTTTATGATTAATGTGACCAAGTCTAGATTATAATTAGCTGAGGGTTAAAATTCAAAATATAGATTTTTCGATAAATTTCATGTAAGTATAGCATAACTTCAAATCTTACTCGGTTACTATCTATAGGTATACTATATAGGTATCTATATATAGGGCCGTCCCGAAGAAACTATTTATGGGGAGGCGTGTGCAGTGTCTCGAAAATACATCTTAGAAACGCGAATAAGCAAAAAAAAAAAAAATACTTTCTTTAAACCGTAAATAAGCATAAAAATAAAAAGTAAAAGCGTTAACAAATTTCTGTTTTTGCCGATTGAAACCTCTTTAGTTAATGTTTAACTGCATTCTAACGTTTTCACTAAATTAAGTCAAGCCTTTCTCTTAACTTATTTATGTTAACCAAAATCAAAAGTAACTTTAAACTTCATTTCATTTGACTCGTATATAGACTTCCCCAGCCTTGTTAATTTTGTTCTTTTGAATATCATAATTTTAACTATGCGAGTATGATTAACGTGGCCAAGTTTTTATTATTTTATTACAATGCATTTAATTTGAAACCCTTAAATACCTAATGGCTCAATATATACTATATACATTGCTATTTATAGTTCTTTGTTTAAAAATAAACGTAAAAACAATTTATAATTTTATTGTTTTGAAAGTGTTTTGTTTTTAAAGTATGATTGCATTTTACGGACGATTGAAATTACATCGTGCAATCAGCAAACAAATGGCGATTTTTTTTTTTGCACTTATCGAACAAGGTAAAATATAATCAGCATAATTTATTTTCAAATCATACAGTATATATACATGGTTGGTTAAAACTCAAAATTCATTTAAAATTTAACGACATGTTATTAAATCACTATATACTTATAACTAGGTATATACATTATATACATACACAACTTCAGCTGTTGTCATTAGGCTTTTTTTTTTTATAGTAGTGTTATTGTAACGCCAATCGCTGTCACTTGTCTGCTATAGAGAGTGGTCGTAAAGTCGTGTGAACGAAATCATAAAATAATATTCTTTTTACTTAACAAAAAAAAAAAGAGACTTAAATTTCGATTTAAAACATTAAACCATTCATGGTTGTCTGCTGGATATCATGTAGTCATGTATATGTAGATAAGTATAAAATATATATAACCTCTTACACGCAGCACAATAGTCACTCAAACCTAATAGATCTAATGCCTCAGCCAACGAAAAGGGAATTTGTCTGTTGTCGTTAACTTTGAGAGGACCTCATGTACACTCTATTAAGTACGTTTATATAAGTAATATTTTAACCAATTTTGAAAACAATTTAAATTGAATTTCAAGTGATTAATAGACAAATCTATATAAATCTGTATGTAATTATTGCAATTGTCTGTAATTGTCCTACAATTATATCTATTCATTTTTGTATTATTCCTCCTAATTGCCTTAACTTTTATTTTAATGTGTAAGAAAGGTTAGAAAATATAAATAGTTTTGAAATTAAATTTCAAGTTTATTGGTTGATTAGTTTTGATCACTCGTGGGTTACTATAATATCATTCATTTTATAAAAAATAAATTATTTATTATACAATCAATACTATATATTACCTATTAGTATATTCAACTTTAAATGTAATTTTATCATAATAACTTTTTTATGGTGTGCACGATTGAAAGTATTTGACTACTTGTCTTAATATCAACAAAAGTCGAATAAAACTTAATTTGTTGATAAATTAAAATCTGTTTTCTAAATCTAAATCGGACTATATACGATAAAGTCGGATAAAACATGGTCTGCATGGACACTTTTGAATAAAATTTACACAAAAATTTAAAACTAGCCCGCAGAGAGCCATCTTAACATTTATTATAATAAATAGAAATTGTAAATACGTACTCATATTGGTAATCACGACAACGAATTGTTAGGATAGACAATCGAACTTTGGAATAATACGCTCGTCAAGCGTGTTAGATATCCCTGTTTCTATCACTCTATAGCTACTATAACTATGACAAACAAATTGTAATGACAGTCAAATTGTCAATTTGACAATGTCATTAATATAACTATAATAAAAAATCGATAGAATAAATGGACGAACCTATAGAGTTACTATTTAGTATTTTCAGGATAGAAACCTAAAACAAATAAAATATTTGTTATGAAAATTAATTTGTTAATTATTTTACTACTGTAGATTCGACTAAAAGCTATCGTCAGGGTTAACTAATGATTTTTTATACCCGACTATGATTTTTATATATTTGAATATTTCAAAATCGTTCCCAGACAGCATAAATAAAAAATATAATTATATTCTTAAAAAAAATCCAGAATGTTAATAATATTTTTCTAATAATGCAGATTTAGGAAAATTTTGGTCAGGAAAATTATAAGGTTTAAATACAATTTTCAATATAACGTTTATAATACATTTTATGACTATACATAATTTTTTTATACTTTTTAGAAATGTTTTAAGAACGTTTTATATTGAGTGAATTGTTTTCATTAATATATGCCCTACTGATTTACACTATAAGCCATAAGGAGTACTATAATAACATAATTTTTACACTGTAAAAAATGTAGTTACGTAGGAATGATAAAATATTCGTTTTTTTTTTTCGATATTGATATATCGATCGTTTTTCAATATCACGATAATATGTTATATGATATACCTATTGATACCAATTTAAAAAAATATCCTTATACATCACTTACCTACTCATATATGTATTATAATATTATACCTAACAACCGAAAACAATTTTCGATTCTTCCGGCTACGACACAGCTTATAAAACTAACTGAATATTGAGAAATCCAAAATCATTCGATACGTGCGTATACAATATATGAACACAAAATTAAAACGTAATGGCTTGTGTTAAAATTGTTGATTTAAAATTTTTTTTATTGATATCTGTTTATACAAAACAATATATTATGATTGTTTGGTTGTTTTGCTGATCAGCTGACAACAATATTTCAAATATGATGATACCATAACTTAGATTATAGATTAGATTACAATCGACTGACAAATGATGATATTATATTATTATATGTTGTGCAATTGCACATACATACAATGTAAACTGGCCGGAAGTCGTTATTTTGCAACTTTATTAATTAAAAAATCATTTTGTGACGAGTTACGGTAAAGTTAAAAATATCATTCATGTTGACATTTCAATTTTCAATCATATAATATATGAAATTATGAACTGTATAATATATAGTATATAAAAAATATACAATATACATTATACACATTATATAATGTATTATAGTCACAATAATTATTATTCCGTGGTGGAATTCCGATGGCCTGCAGTTATAATTTATTATTTAACTTAACTAAATAATTATGAAAATTAAAATTTTTTCTGTAATTGATACTATAATATAGTTAAGTTAGCCTTATGTGTTTTCAGTAAAACTAATTTATTATGATAGTTAAATAGTTTTGAAAAATATATTTTTGACTTAACTTTAACATTTTAATTACCTACGACAATACCTATAATGCCTATTTTTGGACTCAGTTGACTTATATTCAATAATTTTAAACTCGGTATACAAATTACCGGTTAATAGTATGTAAAGGACGCGTAGGTATATTTAATTATATTATATATATTATATTATACTTATTTAATAATTAAAATAACTAAAAATACAATTTTAAATGTTATAAAAGCCATATAAGTAATTAAATATTACTTTAAACTTTAAAGTTTATACTATAAACAGTGGTTAAAGTGAGGGGGTGGAGGGGGGCGTTCCCCTTTTTTGCTGAGCTTAAATTTGGTCCCCTTTAGTCAAAATAATTTTAATCGACTTGTAGGTAAATACATTAAAAGTAAAAAAATATATAGTTGGTGTATAGGTAACCCAAAAACGGTAATGAATGATGAACCACGGTTTTATAATATGACTGACGACTGTACTGATGAAAATAAGTCTATTTTAATGTAGACTGAATTTTTTATTTTTATTATTTATATAATTTTATTAGTTTTTATTTCTTCTTTCGTAATATTATTAAGTATATTTTAAAATTATACATTATATTTTAACTATATGTACCAAAAATTAGGTGTTAATGTTTATTTATGTTTATTTAGGTTTTGTATAGGTAATTTTTATAAAATTTAAAAATAAATGAAAATTCATCAGTTTAAAAATGTTTGATTATATTTTTAGAGTACTATATATAGTCTTGTATCAATGTAATTTTTAATTATCGTGTAATCACGATATTTGTTAGAAAATAGTAGAAATATGAAATAAAAAATAAAATATAAAGAACTAAATTCTTTAATAATTGATGGAACCGTGTGTTGATATATGCATTTTTCTTCGTTTAATGAGTTGTTCGAAAAATCTAAAAATTTATATTTTAACAGCTCAAAAAACATGTATAAATGAAAATTTAATGAAAAAATATCGGGTCAATCAGTCACTAGATAATGTTTTTAGCTATAATTCATATTCTAACATGATTGTAAATTGATAAAAATGAAAAATGTTAAAGTAAGTTTTTCATTGAAAAATCATCAGTATGGTGTTTTCTTAAGACTGAATTTGATTTTTTTTTTTTCATATAATTTTATACTTATAATGTTATATATTGTGAATACTAGAGTATATATAATATCTACCAATAGATCTAAATAGTTATTTGAAACTTAAGATAGAATTTGTTGTTTTGTACATAATATAAAAAAATTTAATAAAACAAGTTAATAAATAGTATTTAGTTATAAATTGTTTGCAGATCTATGTTATAAAAAAAACTATTTCGGTAAAAACCACAAATGTATTAGGTATGTGTAATAGTTACGTGTTATTTGTAATGACAATTTGATTTTCTTCTACTGTTCTTATTTCAGAGATTTTTTGTGTCCGAAAAATTTCAAAGCAAAATTGAATAAGGTGTAACATTTCAAGGAACGCTTTTTTTTTGCATAAGCTTTAGCCCCCCCTGCAATTATTTTCCACTTTAACCACTGACTATAAAATGGCAATATTCTTGCAATACATAGAATATACTATGTTCAGTACTTATATATACCTATGTTATATTGTATTCATATGAGTTATAACATAATATTTTGTACTATAAGATTGTCATTTTACAAGACTAGGCATTCGCGAATTAAAAAGTTAAAGTCATGTTTATTATATTGTTAAGTTATGTTAAATGATATTATATGAGTTACTTTATACGTTTTTTTTTTTAAATATGAACTTTAACTTAACGAGTTAATTTTCTTTCTAAAATAATGGGGTATTTTTTAGTTTTTTTTTTAATATAATTATTTATACTTCCATTTAGTATAACACTATTTATAATTTATATAAAACAATAACTTAAATATTTTTTGATTTAAAATGTAAATGGTGGTATAGCATTAATTTAAAATATATATATATATATATTTAAGTAGCATAATTCTAATATTTTAACTAATATTATAGTTGCTTTTTTTTAAGTTATTACTTTTTACCAAAATTAAAAGTAACTTTTAACTTATACTTACCTATATTAACTTTAAATCAGACAGTTAAAAAATTGATTAACTATAAAATGTTCAGCGATCGAGATTCGATACGGTTCTAGGGACCAAAACATTCATACGCAACATACCATATAAAACATGGTTATTGTGAACCGATGTAACAGACGTATTTTTTAATTTGGATAGCTGGGGGAAGGCATCGCTCTCATGTCCCCTCCTAGGATCCTGGAGTGGTGGGTACAAACAGATTTCAATCTACAGACCACAATAAAAAAAATAATAATAACTATACATCTGCGTATGCGTATGTATATACTATGGACTAATACAATTTTTTATTATAATAATAATAATTGTCCATCACAAATAAAAAAAAAAGGGTAAACCGGTTTAAATGTGAAATGAGGGGATGCAATTGCACCTGGGCATACCTACAATATTACATAGTATATATATATATATATATATATATGAAATGGGTATTCTTATTTGTTATCACAAGACCTAAACGTTTTCGTTATGGAGCGCATGTTTCATGTTTTATAAAATATATAATCTACATCTAACTGCAGTTTAATGTTTTTTAATTAAAATTTACCTATACCTACTTTAAAATCATATTTATGTTTAATTAATCCAAGGATGGTAAAGTTACTTCTGTTTTAAAACTAGTTTAAGATAAGTTATCTTATAAATAAATAATAACTAAATCAAGTGAAAAGTTACTTTTTCATTTAGATAAAAAAAAGTTACGAAGTTAAGTTAAAAGTGTGTATAAAATTAAATTACTCAAGTAGATGGTTATTAGTTGAAAGTTAATATTATTGTTTAATGTTTTCACAATAGTTTTCACTTATAGGTATTTACTGTTTACAGATTTTATTATTATAGTCAAAACGTAGGTAAATAATTGTTGAATTTCAATATGGGTAGTTTTAACATTTTGATACACAAAGTAACTATTGATAAGAAATCATGTAATAATATTGTAAGTGATACCTAGTATAGATGATCAATTTGTATGGTCGTGGAATAAAATATTATAAAGTTAAATGATACATACAAACAAAACAAAATGATGAAGTATATGGCGACGAAAATGTATTATATAAAATGATTTTCCTGCAGAGTAACTTAACTTAACCATATAAAAAAAATAACTCGTTACGTTTACGTTAGCCGTTGCACAAATATTATAACTAGTGCAGTCGCGTTAAAAATCCTTTAACGTAACTTTTAGTTATAGATTATTTTTAATTTTTAAATTCATTGTCTTGGCCTAGTGAAATATTACTATTATCAACGTTTTACGCGAAAAGCCGAAAACTGGTATACAATATAAATGTGTCGAAGAAAAGAACGAAAACGTTTTTAAGCCGCAGCCCAGGACTGTTTATTATACGAATATTCAATATTATATTTTAGAGAAGCCAACTTGGCTAATGTTTTCGTGTAATAAACCGCGTTATTTTGGTCAAGAACGCTCTATGGTATATTATTTTTTTCTACCATTTCGTATACTTACATGAGCACACTGCAGTTATTTACGAACGTATATTATGTTGTTTTTGTGATTTAATAATATATGTATTATATCCAATGCAACAATTCAAAATAAATCGTTTAATTATACTATAAACCGGTTTATTGACTAGTAAAAGTATATTAATCATAATAATAATAATAATAATAATATTATTATACATAGATAGGTATACGTGTTGTATACCGTTATTGTTCACGAACACGAAATTTATTAGGGTTTTAGATGCTATTTTTGTTGTTTTTGTTTTGTATACGTGATATGTATATATATTTTTTTTTTACTATAGAAAAGTGTGTCCCGCAGACAACGAGATCGGTATACTTATACTTATAATTATATAATGATAATGATTATAACGTAGGTATCTATATATAGTTAATAACAGTTATACATTTTCGATTCGTTTGCAAGATTTATGAACATAAGAATATAACATAACTGCTGTATAGGTATACTTACCTATTATTTATATTACAATGGTGTAGACAAGATTTTTATTTTGGGGGGGGGGGCAGAGCTGATAATTTTTATATAGGGGAGGGTTAAACAGGATCCTTCATACGTTTGGTATGCCAATGCCGCGGCTATATACTTTTAGGTTTGGTCTCTGTACTAATAATCGCGTAATTCATTCAATATTATTATTAGTAACCCTAATTATTATTATTGATTTTGTAATATATACCTACTTATATTTTATAATATGTACTATAAAATTGATTTTCTTAATTTTAAAAGAAAGAATGGAGGAAATTTTGAATTCCCATTTGTATCAATAAACTGTACAAATAACATATTATTAAAAATGTGAAGCTACATATTATGCAGTACACAGTGGTGGATTTAAGAGTTAACTGCTGGTCGGCAAATTCAGATTATAGGTGTCTCAACCCATATAGGTTTATTTTGATTCCATGTTTTTATAATTTGATACCGAACTACTAATTTCCGTTAATAATACAAAATATTAATTTCATACATTTAAAGGTACATAACTCGTATTAAAGTACATTTTAATATTGGGTAGGCACCTATTGTAATTGTTTTTAAAACGTATTCGTTGGGCCTACTAAATTAATGAACTTTATACATGGGCGGAAATGAGGGGGGGGTTTGGGGGGAGGCTAAGTCCCCCAAATATTTCATTAACTTCCTAAAAAAATTTATGTCATAAATGATGTTATATTTTTTTGCCATTTTGATTTCGGATATTTGAGGACTCGTTGCTATTTTTAAAAAAATTTGATCATTTATTTTATTAAAGGAAATCATTAGAAATATACAATACTTACATATAACCACTAACAATACCAAAATAATAAATATGACCGAATATCACAATTCGTGATTGCCACAATATTATGATGTGATTATGAGTATAATATATAATATTGAAAAACAACTATCGAAAAATATAAACAACATAAAAATTATTGATAAATTTGCTAAAAAAAAAATATATATTAACAATAATATTAAGATGAATGCAATTTAATTTAATTATAATATTGATTTAAACTTTAAAAATAAGACTACATTTAATTATTATATTTGTATTGTTATATGTAAATGTAAAAAAAAATGTTGGGTTTTGAACTGTAGACAGTGGTGTTTGTTTAACTCTGTGGTGGGGTGTGAGTACACAGCATCCGCGGATCACATTGATGTTAAAAATGTTAGCCCCTCTGAAATTTCAACGGATTTCCGCCTATGACTTTATATTTTACATGGGTACCTGTATTTTTTGTGAAAAAACTCAATGAGGTTAGTGTTTTTCTTTTTTTTAGACATTCCATCTGATTTTAATATATTTATTATATGCGTAACACATACATACGTGTACACTGTACACAACAACAACGTAAAAAATGATTAAACCACAACCCGAAACGATAACATATTGTGCGCGAGTGAAAACAGTGAAGGAGACGTGAGACAATAATATATCATAAATACGACCGATACGTAGGTATAACAGTGCATACTCGAATATCGAATATTATAAAATTTTGTTAAAAACCGATAAGATAAGAAAATGGAAAAAAAAATTTAAATCTGTAAACTAACGTTTTAGACTTTTGTATCGACCTTCATATAAATTCAATTTAAATATATAATGTGGTAACGTATATAATATACGTTCACAGAACATTAAAAACATTTTTAAATTTTCCCGAAATTTCGGGGAGGGTTGCAGCCCCCTAAACCCCCCCCCCCATTGGCTACGCCACTGTAGTATATTATATATTATAGTAGAAAATTTATTTTTGTCTGTGTAGTTTACTATAACTTGTGTTTGCCATCACGCAGACAAATGTATTACTTAAAAAATAATAATATTAACACTGGGTTAGATTAGCATAATATTATGCAATAACACAATACGACAGCATAAAATTAATATATATATATATATATATATACAACGACGATAAAAAACACGAAATATCTATTAAATAAATACGGCATTTCTATGAACAATTAAAAAATTATTGTGTTCCGCGTACGTATATTAATAAAATAAAATATATATTATTGTTATTGCTATTTGGTTTTGTTTTCTCAAATAACAGAAGTCGAACAATGCTCGTCGAATCACGCGTTATTGGACATGCGTCATTAATTGATACTTATCAATAGGTAATCTATCGCTCATTATAGTAAAGCTGAGAAAATTACTCAATTTTTTATTAGCCAATAGTAAAAGTTAATAACAACTAAATATACATAATAAAGTTAAAGCGATAATTACTATTAAATTTAAGTTATTATAGTTGCTCGTAAAAAAAAAAAAAAAAAACTATAAGTAGATATCTATAAATATTAAGTTGCAATATAGATAAATATATTACCTATACTCATAGTAATTATATCTTATGGAAAAAAAATCAAAGTTTTGGGCTATAGTTAAAAAGTCGAGTTTTTTAGATCAATTTTTCGACGATATATTTTTTTTTATGAAAATCAACTATTTTTAATCGCGTGAAGATCACAATTTTTTTCCATTTTAACGTTAAACTTAACCAGTTAAAAATATTATCTTCGCTAATCGTATTCAATTTTAACTGAACGATTTCGAGCTGATTTAATTTAACTTGAGTTAATTATTTTTTCGTCATAATTAACATTTTTAAACATTTTAACAAATTAACTAAAATACTATAGTTTAAAATTTAAAATTTTTTGTAAACTATTAGGAACTTTATTTTTATTTATCAGGATAAATATAATAAAATATTACGTAGAGGTACGTTTTAATTGTCATTGATCATGACCTTGAAAAATCTGCTCATGTTTAATGTTATTTAAAAATTAGTAATTGAGTATATTATAAAGTTACAGTTACTTACTAACTTATACTACTTACGCTATACTTAAACTGACTAACTAGAATTAGAGCTAACTGTGTAGTTAAATTATTTAATTAAGTTACAATATATATATATATAGTTACTTCAAGAAAAAGTAACTCAAGTCATTAAATAAAAAAAAGGTATTTATATCGAAATGTAGACACATAGATAATAAAACTATGAGACTTTTTAAAAAAATTTTATGCACAAATTTAATTTTAATTATAATTAAAAAAAATAAAATAAATCTACATAATATTATTTTTCATTATTAAGGGGCCTTTGCACCATTATCATTGATTTTATAATATGTTATAATATATTATGAAATCAATGCTATAATACATAAAAATGTATAATAATTAGATATGAATGATATTCTTACCAATTTAGTTCTATATTTACTTGATTAGATAATATACAAAATGATATAGCAGATATACTACAGTACCAGTTACAGAAATAATTTTTTTTAGACATAGGTACGTAATTACCGTCCTAATATTTGTATCTTATAAATTATAATTTATAAGGAGGTATAAGTTCGCTATAAAAACGTTATTATATAATAAGCAATCCATTTTTTTTTTTTTTTTTTTTTTTTTAAGACTTTCTAAAAGATCAGCGGACTTGATCTTTAAAGAACAAATCCTTCAAAAACAACGGATTTTGACTCGATATATACACGAACAGGCTTGGTCCTTTGAGTGATCCAGCCCGTTGATATTAAAGGATTACTATTTTTACTAGTATGTTAATGGGTACTGCGGAAGACCTAGTTCGAAGGATCAAATTCACAGAGAACATAAGGATCTTATCCTTTTGGACCAGATCCCATAAAAAGTCCGAGTGTATATGGCCGGTTATTGAGAGTCTTTAAACATAATATTGTGAATAACGCGATATATTCGTAGATGGGTTTGAAATTATAATTCTTAGTTTAAATTTCGTACCGTTACTAAATTGAGCAAATACTCAATAAAATTCGGTTCGATTTTCAAATAGTTCGACCATGGCTGGGGGAAAGGAGGCTTAGGGCGACCAGAGCCGTCCCTAAGAAAGATTTTTAGGAGTGTGAAAATGTGAAAAAATTTATATAATACTTCTCTTCAAAAGAAAAACGTGAACGAATAAGCAAAAAAAAAAAAAAAGGCTTTCTACTATTTGCCAACTGAACTTAATTTTGCGGACTGCTTTTCGAAACCCCCACGCCACCCTATCAGGACGGCCCTGAGAGACATTCCTCATGCCTCAAGAAATAAATTGAACAAAATCAGTCAACAACAAATGCAGTTAGCACGAAAAATAGTTGATGACCTTTTTTTTCTGCTTATTCTTTGAAGAAGTATTTCGAAATTTAACTGGCAAACTATAAATTATTCATTCAGCGTTTAGTCGGCAAAATCAGAAAAAAGTTGATGACCTTTATTGACGGTTCATTGATGATTGATTTCTTTACTCATTAACTTTTTTGGCAAGACAAGTCGGCAAAATTAACCACACGAAAATATTTTAGCACCCGCCACGAGTTCAACCCTTCTATATTACAGATATCCTTACACCACGTTTAAACAACAAATAAATATGAAAACACCCCACTAAACTCAATATAACGAATAAATAAACAACTGAAAAATAACTCGTTAAACGAGAAAAAGACAGAAAACCGAATTAAAATTCAATATTTAAAATAAAGTACCAAAAACTCGTTCACGGCGATTTCGTAACTTTTCCGCGTAACTACGTATAAAAATATTGTATGTAGGCACTACGTTTTCGGTAATAAATAATAATTAGTGACGAAAAAATGTGTCGGACGGGGACGTGGGTGGTTGAAAAACACTGGAACGAAAACAGCCGTATCGTATAATATTCATCATTTATAGTTGTATTTATACCCATGTGCGTATTATTATTATTATTATTATTATTATTGTCGACTATATGACCGCAACTGCCACCCCGTGTAATATACGTCTTTTTCACGGGGCTCTCTTATCCTCACGAATATTAGGCACTGTGTATACGATCGTTTTTTTCATTTTTTTTTTTTTTTTTTTTTTCATAGAAGTTATTTTAGTTTACAGCCGAGTCGTAAATCGTATTAAACATTCGTCCGAGACATCCGGGGCAGGCCTATATCATATTATAAAGACGAAAATCTTTTTTCACGTATACCGTAATATTTTATAACACGACCGGCGGGCAGTGAAAATATAAAATAATTAAAAAACACGCATCTCGTACAGATCGTTCTGAAATTCCGAGACGACGCCCGGACAGATATCAATATAAAATCGTTTACTTAATGTAATAATATGATAATATAGTATTCAGGTAGGTGTATATTATATCTGTTATAATCGTTCAAAACGCACGTATATTATGCAATAAAATAATATTATATTACTATTGTAAATACGTATAATCGAGTTATCCATACGTTTACTATACAGGGGCCGTAAACAAGAAATATTCGTGGGGGTGCCGACAAAATTGCCGACGAAAAACCTCTCCTTCAAAACGTAAATAAGAAAAAAAAAAATGTGTACAATCTGAAATCAACTAATATAGGTTTCTGCTGTATATTATTTCCTAACTGGAGGTGAGGAATTAGACCCTCTCCCACGAAAAAAAAAAAAATGTTCACCCGCAATTAAATCATGTACAATAAATTATGATATGGACATAATATGCTATCATTGTTTTTGGACGCTCAAATGTAAAATATTACCAATTTATTTCACTTTTACTGGAAAAAAAAAAAAACTTAATATCGAAAATATTAGTATTTACTATTTAGTAGTTTCATTTATATACAATAGGTATACAAGAAACTGAACAAGTCCAAGGATACTTGACAATGAAATTGGTTTCAAAAAAATGTATAAATAGTTCCTTTAAATTTAAAACTTAATCCATTCCTATCCGAACACATATACCTATATAGGTACAAACGTGGAAATATTTTTTCTTACCTATATTAGAACTGCATATTTCTAAATAGAATTGTATTAGGTATTTATTACATTACAGTTTAAAGCCCTGGTAACTATAGGTAAGTAATTATATTTACCTAGGTCTATATATAATATATTTTCTTGTACAATTGTATGTATAAAATGTGTATAATTTTTTGTAAAAACTAAAAAAATTTTGCATTAAAAAATATTAGGATATACTCATGATTTATTAGGAAATAGGAATACTAATGATTATTAAATAAGACAGTGTTTGATGTATTTTTATCATAATATATATTCTTAATAATATAATAATCATATTATACATAGGTACCTACTTTTAAATCTAGGTATTATATCAATATAAAAAACTATATACATTTAATAAATGTTAGCTACCGATATTATTTATTTCAAGTACTCATTAACTACATTTTCACTTACATGTCTTAGCATTTGTTTTGCAGCTTCAAAAGGATTTTTGGGAGCACCAAAATGTTTAGTGTTTACTCTTTTCCCATTGTGTACTGTTTTTATATGTTTTTGTTTGTCAAATGTTTGACCACAGTCAAGAAGACATTCTAATTTTATTTTTTATACTTTCTGTACTCTCACAATTACTATCCATTATTAAGTATTATTTTAATTTTAATAGGTATTATGAAAAATCAGTACAAAAAAAATCCCAAAAATGATGGATAAAATCACCGCCGACTATATAGAACACAGAAAGTTACAACAATGTGTGATGTGCACATTAGTCTATAACATATAAATCACGTATCATAATGACGATTTATCAATAAATATATAAATAAAATAATAATTGTAAATTGTAATAGTAGGTACTATATAATATATATGGGGCGTATGGTAAATGAACCCGTCTATTTTTAGAATATAATAGTCGATCGCCAATATCTATTGGTTATCAGTTATTCTGTGGGCCGTGGCCCTATATAATATGGAATCCATGTGTTCCAAAATTCATCTTCGGATGTAGTGGATTGTTCAGCGGATTGATTAGAATTCAGGAACGCATTTTTTGTTAAAGCGCTGGTTATTTCTTATAATCACAATCAACCACGATAATTATCTTTATCTAATCGATAATATTGATAATAAATATTTAACAGATATTACCAATAGGTAGGTACGAATAGTTAGGATTAGGAGTTTAGGACATAAATAGTACCTACCTATTGATTTATATACAAATAATTCTACAAGTTATTTAATACCAAAATATCTATTGATTTGTTTAATAAGTTTAAAATATTTTGTTACAATAATACAACAATAAAAAAATAAACGTCTATAGAATATCTCGATATATATATGTCTGGATACCTATAGAGTCAGTGGCGTATTTAAGGAGGTGTTTTAACAGGTATAACCCTCCCTCCAGAAACTTTCTCCCCCACAAAAACATAAGATAGTTTTTTAGCTGTACTGTTAGTATTAGTACAGTTTTATATTAGTTGTACTATACGATTACACTTGATAATAATATTGTCCATATAGGTACTTAACATAAAGACAGATTTTGATGTTTTTTTTTTTTTTTAATGATAATATTAATATCAAATATAAGTGAACTACGCCACTGTTAATGTACATATATATATATATATATATAAAACATCTAAACCTCCAGCCCCCCAGAAAATATCGTATCTATACCACTGCCAAGAGTAAATCGTGAGCGATATTTTCTGTTCCATTATAATATGTTAATATTCAATTTTATTGTGTAGAAGTATACTATTTACTTTGAAACGTATACACTGAAAAAATATTGTGAAAACGTCCCTGCTACTATTCCACTTATTACAAAAATATAAACAAACCATTAACAAATGATGACAAAATCGTTTCTACTTCTAAATTTTTTATGTAAACACAGTTCGCGAATGGGTAAGTATAATTTCCATTTTAAATTAACATTAACCACGAATCATAGAAAAAGTAAATACTCTGTATAGACACAAAATTATGCAATTAGAATAGAATAGGGCACAGAATTACCACAATATATGTACTGCATATTAAATACGCCACTTTATCAATATTTGTATCTGTAACTTTTCCCGCGAACAATTCTTATCAAATCCATCTGGTTTTATATTCGACCAGCCGTATAATAGCAGGTTGCTGATAAAGCAATCCGCTTGATTACCTCCCCTCCAGCGGATAGGCCATCTGATGAAATTAGGCACGATTAAATCCAGCGGCTGACCAATCTGATGAATTTAGGAACACATGGATTATTTTATATTTTATCAGCTAATATGTAAAATACTCGTATGTATTCAATAGATACGATTGCGCGAATAATAAAAATCATCTCGGTGATATAATTTGCATAATATAAAACCGAAAAATTGTAAATCACAATGTAATAAGCATAAAAAAAAAAACAAGATAAACTTTTTCACTAATTTGCCGACTGAAAACCGGGTTTTCAAAATTTGCCGACTAATGCCGATTTGTTTCTTGAGTGGGAGGGGGGTAGACACCCCCACGACCCCCTATATTTACGGTCCTGCGATTTATACCGATTTAGTACAGTTGTATAATAATAAATATCGTATAAACTAGGTATATATTATTGTAAAATATTCGAATAAATGTATTTGATTGCGCATTAAATTAAAGATTTATATTTTAAACGATTATAATTGACAATTATTCTGATATGCATTATACTTATTTTGTAACGTTGCAGTTGTGACGTACGTCTTTCTACACCGCCCTAAAGGGGGGGGGGCTCTTCGGTTAGTATCGTGATAATAATTTTAATAAAAATAATAATAAACCGTTGAAATCTAACTCGGTCGTTTTCAATCGCAAAATAGAACTTTTTCGATTTGTATAGACCATCTCAGCGTAATGATGTATTTCTATTTTAATTACGTAATTTTTGTTTTAGAAAAATTCACAATACTGTAGACATGAATCCGTGTATAGCAATCACACAACAAAAGGCGCATTTTGTATCGCAAAAACGGAATCGGTTGTGTTATACGGATCAGACACAGAGTTGTTATATGTCCAAACGCGCCAGTGGAGTATTTGACTGTATTTGATATCTTCATTTTTGAGGCATTTTTTTCATAGGTTTCAGCTAGGTTTTAAGATTTTTCTGTTTTCGAATGTTCGTAATTATCCCATGCACGTGATATTTCGTAAAATAATAGATGCTTGTATATTCACTACTGCACACAAATGTGATTCCATAAAACGTAAACAAAGATTCTCTCAATATTATAAATGTATATAATGTGTAAAAGTATCAGCTATATAAATTATATTGAAAAAATTGCAATATTTTTAAAACACGTTTAATCGCTAATTCAAATAGCCAATGTATTCTATATTTACATTAGCTTTGTTTAGTAAACTCGAATATATATGATAATTATATAGGTATATAGATTGTAAAAATAATAAAACCATATTTACATTTCTCGAAATTAATGTTAGCTCTGGGTCCTTGAAAAAGTGGACCCTAGGAATGTAATGTATATATACCTACCCTTAGTCCGCGGTTGTCGTGGCATTGCAGAGAGAGCGATAGAAGTCATTCCATAAGAGACCATCTGGGCTCCACATATATATTATATAGCTGTGGTCATGTAGCACGCAGATCATTGATGAAAACATTTACGATAAATCATACTACACAAAAAATGATTTTTATCCTGGACCACTAAATAAAATTGATTTTTTAAATTTTTTATTACCTACATTTGAGTATATTTCGATATTTTTAGTTAACTGTACAATGATATTCTTTTGTCTAAAATCATGTACGAGATTAAATTGTTATACATAATATACATTTGCTGTATTATTGCGAAAGTTAATTTCAATTGTGAACAATTCACTTAAATTTTTATACGTAATAACTGATATGACCTATACCTAAAATAAATAAATAATCCAGTAATAATGTTCTCTATTTATTGTATATGTATATTTTTTTTAATATATATATATAAAATTTAAAAATCGAAAACAACAAATATTCCTTCGTAATGAAACTTTGATTTTAGACATTTTTTTCGTAACGACGACACTATATAATATATAGTGTGGTTTATAAATCATTATTTTTACTGTAACATTGAATAAACAAAATCGACTCGTTATAATATAATTCGATCGAAAATTCTTTCAACCGAATAACATTTCATAGGTATATATATATATGATTTATTTACAGTATCAACCGATGTATTTTGAATAGCCAACAATATAATATTTGAAATATAATGTAAGTATATAAAAATTCTGGTCATATATTTTTGTTCCATTTATTGGTAAATAAGTATTATTATTTACAAGTCTATATATTATTATGATACACATACGGGTAGGTATATACACATTATAATATATCTTGCCCAATATCCGTATAGGTATATATTATTATTATTATTATTATACGATATAATATTATATACCATTCGGCAGTCGCTGTCGGCGCACACACCCACTCACGGCAGCGAACGATACGGCGTTGGACCCACGTGCGCCTCGCTCGCGGTTGGAGCAGAGAGGAGCCGTCGGCCGGCCGGTTCGAAAACGGTTCGCCCGTCGTTACGGACGCCGTCGCCGCTGCCGTCGCCGACGATCGGGGCGACCGACAACGACTGCACCGGGGTTGAGCGCGGTGGGGGTCATCGGAACAGCCGCCGCAACCGTTGCAACCGGTGTACGTTGGCTCGCGCGCGCCAGTCGTAGTATTACGCGCGAGATCGTCTCTACGCGCGTTCTTTTTCTGTTTTTTTTTTTTTCTTTCCCCCAATACGGTCGCGCCGCGCGCGCGTTTTCCCGGCACGCGCACACGCACGTAACCGTCGCGAAAACAATTTTCGTCTCCGCCGATCGTCCAGTCGTTTACCGGTTTCGACCCGACATGATCGGCATCTTTAGCGGCGTGGTCAGCCAGTCCCGGCTCACCCGGATCAGGCTGGTGACCATCGACAACGCGGCGTTCCGCGTCCACTACCGGTTGACGTTCGCCATACTGTTGGCGTGCACCACGCTGGTGTGCAGCCGCCAGTACATCGGCGAGCACATCCGGTGCATAGCGACCGGCGTCCCGAACAACGTGGTCAACACGTTCTGTTTCTTCACCACCACGTACACGTTGCCCGGCACCAACCACTCGGCACATCCGGGCGTCGGACCGGTCCAGTGGGACTCGAAGCCCGTCCACCACGCGTACTACCAGTGGGTGCCGTTCGTGCTGTTCGGCCAGGCGATCATGTTCTACCTGCCGCACTTGCTGTGGCGTTCGTACGAGGCGGGCACCATCGCCCTGCTGGTCAACGGGCTGCAGCGGCTCTACCTGAAGACGGACGGCGAGAGGGACGTGGTGGCCGGCGCCATCAAGGTGCCGTCCGAGGCGACCAGGTGGGCCAAGATGCGCGACGTCATGAACCACCTGGACACGGTGACTCGGTTCCGGATGAACCGGAACTGGGCGTCCGTGCTCATCGGTTGCGAGGTGCTCAACCTGCTCAACGTCGTGTTGCAGCTGAAGCTCATGGACCGGTTCCTGGGCGGCCAGTTCTACTCGTACGGGCTGCACGCGTTCGACGACGACGGCAGCTCGTTCGACCGGGTGTTCCCCAAGATGACCAAGTGCGACTTCCACAAGTTCGGTCCGTCCGGCACTATACAGACGCACGACGCCATGTGCGTGATGGCCCTGAACATCATCAACGAGAAGATCTACGCGGTCCTGTGGTTCTGGTTCGTGGGCGTCCTGTTGCCGGTCAGCATCGCCGCCCTGGCGTGGCGCGTCGTCCAGTTCGTCCTGCACTCGCGCGAGTCCTTTAACAGGCTGATGCTCCGCGAAGCGTCTCCGGGCACCCGGCTTGACCCCGTCGACCTAGCCGTCATCGCCCGACAGACCACGTACTCCGACTGGCTGTTCATGTACTATCTGTCCGGCAACATGGACGGCACCGTGTTCCGGGACCTGCTCCACAGTTTCGCCACCGGACTCCGGAAGGAACCCGGTTCGCAGGCCAGCGACGACGATATGGTACCACTGGACAAGACGCCCCTTTGAAAACGCCAACTCTCCCCCCCCAACGAATAGAACGTCATCCACAAAGGTCTTGTGCAGTGGTCGGGGGGTTAGGCATAGAAATATTGCAGGGTTGATAACACATCCTACCCCAGGACCTTTGAATAACTAAATATTTTCGCGTGTGTAAATATGACTTTTACTTTCTCAAACAACCCCCACCCACCTACCCCATCTCATTTTTTTATTTGTCTTCTCCTCATGCTCCTCCATCATACGCCGTCGGTTTTATCATGGTAAAATAACGACAGATATATTTCATAACGTGTGGTCATATATATATTATGTTTGTTCGTTTTATATATGATCGTTCGAAAACAAAAATAATAACACACGATGCAGTATCGTTCGAATCAATCCAGACGTGTTTTTTGGTTTTTTTTTTAATAATTTTTTTTTTGTTTTACCGTTACTACTTCCAAGACGAATGTTGCTCCCCTCCCTCAAATCCCCAGATAATATATCAATGTCACGTACGTATATAAACGTACTTAAAAAAAAATTAAAAAAAAAAAAACACTAGATTTTCATTTGTGTACTTAATTTTGGGTAATAAACGACTGATTTACACCTTGAAGGTCGTTACACATATTTATAGTTTATTTTATTATATTATTTATACGTATATTTGTATGATATTTATAGTGTTATAAAATAGACGTTTTGTTCTCATGACTTGTACATATTTTATTGAAAAAGAAAAACTGTACTTTTTACTATGATTACTATTTTTTTTATTATTATTATTTTTTTTTTTATATAATAATATATACCATTTAAAAGTATATACCTATACCTACTATACTATATTATATTAAAAATTATTATTATATATTCGATTAGATTTGTACGGATTATATTGTAATATTGTTGCAGTACGAGATTAAAATGATAAAATACAGAAAATATATTATGGTTGGTACCTATATATATATATATATTATGAGAATATATTATATATAATATACCTATCAACTTTTGTTTGAATATTACACGAATATATAGTGAATTAAAATAATATATACGTTTTGTTCTTTATCTCATACATTATTATTATTATTATTTCTGACGTCAAAATTTTCGTGATAAGTCACTATATTATGTTATTATCATATCATCGTGAATACGTCTAAATATTGCTCGTATATAATAAATGGTTAATTATAATTTATAATCGAAACGATGTTTAGATTCAGTTCGAGTGGTTGTATATATTATAAAATATGGTGTGTGTGTATATATATATATATATATATGGTATTATAAACTAGATAAGTTTAAATTTAACAGTAGATATACCACAAACTGACGCATAAACAGATAAAAATATTGATACGAAAATATGTTGTGTTAGGTACCTATATTATAATATTGTTATAGGTATTTGCGATTCAGTAGATTTCAGACGCCAAAATAGTTTGCAAAGTAAACGCGTTATTTCTCCCTGAAAATTATCATAGTATTTGCATAATCGAACTTCAAAATATAAAGTACATAATAATATATTATAACAATTATAATTAAGTACATATTAATTTGTCTTTAGGTTATATAAAGTATAGATAGGTACCTATAGGTATTATTCTAGAGATATTATTAACAATCTATACTACTAAATTGACAAAATAATAATCATGTTAAAATTGTTTTAATTTATCAAAAAGTTGCAACAATTTAAAAAAATCTAAAATTCAAGACACTGTATAAGTATGGATAATATTTTTTATAATGAATATCGGTTCGTTCATTTTCTTAACACATTTGATTTTTTTGTTCTAATTTTGATAAAATATTAAAAGAAAAGTTGTAAAATATATTATGCAACAAAACCCCCTATTAATTATTTAAAATATGAAAATGACGAGCTAAACATTTTTTATTTTAAAATCCGGACATCGTGAAATAGGTACCTATATATTAGAGGTGGGTCGAATAATTCGAAGTTCGAACAATCGAACCTAACTTCGAAAGTCGAACCGAACCGAACTCGATTAAACTATTGAAGTTTGAACTCGAGTATAGAAATTCGAACTTGTCAAACTATTTTTATATACGGATTGGAGTTAAGTCGTCCAATTAAGCTTGTTTTCGAAGTTCATTTCGAGTTCAAATTCGACATTAAACTAAAAGTTCGGTTCGGGTTCAAATAAACAAACTAAAAGTTGGATTCGAATTCGGGTTCGACCTTGAACTTTAAAGTTTCGTCGTTCGACACTTACATTTTGCAGAGTTCATCGACCCACACCTATATTATAGTAGGTATATATATATATGTGTGTGTGTGTATCGAATCGGAATAATTTTTCTAATTACTTTCTGAACAAATATGTATACTTATTATTATAACCCCGAGCTTCAGGTTATTATTTATTAATTATCTAAATATATGCGGTAGATATATATTATACATATTGAAAAAAAAAAAAAAAAAAAAAAAATTTAAAAGAAAATTGAAATTTTTTTACCGACGGTGCAATAGTATATTGTCATCGAGTATAACTACCTATATATATATTATATTCTGTTAAACGCAAACGTAGTGATTAACACGCGTTTTACTGAATATAAAAAGGTATATACGTATAATACTATATAGGTACACTATATACATAGGTATACACGAGAGTCGAGACAATATAGATAATATATATATATATATATATATATATTGCGTGCAGTTGTGAAAAAAAAAATTTAATACGCCACTGATTATAATAATTACATATATAATACACAGCTATACATATACATATTATATACCTATACGTATATATATATATATAGGTATATAGAATGATGACCATCATGTTGTTCGTTCACGAAACCATATGTACATATATACTATATAATATATATATACCTAACCTTATATATTTATAATTTATAGGTTATACCAGAGATATGGTAGGTATATTATATATATATCATCATCGTGTATAGCACTGCGGAAAGCTGAATATACATAATATATTATATAGATTCACGGTCCGTTGACCGCGCGGGTATATTATAACGATGATGCGATGACGACATGGAAACGCGATCGACTTAAAAACAATATACATCGACCTCTGGGTTAAATACCTTAACGAGTTGAGATTTGAATTTTAAACGAATATCGTACTTACACTTCATACATATTATACGTGTACTATATATATATATATATTTGGACGAAATTAAATGACAATATATATTATTATATAATAATATATTACGATATATATATATATGTTCTTATCATAATCATTGGAATCTGCTGACCATCTCCATTGTATTATATATATATATAAAACGAACAATAACAATTGAAACGAGTGACGATATTATATTATATTATATGATTACATAATAAGTGCAGTATATTGCATTAGGTTGCATATCATATATACATATAATATATATATATACAATGTTTGAGCAAGTCAATTACTAACTATATATATATATATATATATATAATAGTATTTTCACGATGGGACAATGTGAATATTGTACTGATTTTTGTTACCTGTTCGCCTATATATATATATATAGTTATTATATAGGTTCAAACGAGGTCGTATCTGAGAGGAAGGGTTCCCATATGTGGTCTGGACCCTCTCCGAGTTTTTTTTTCGACATTTAATACATTTCTCGTGCGTATAGGTACACTATATATATATATAGTCGCTTTAAGTATCAGTATCAATATTTGTAATCATATAACCGATCGGTTAATGTTATATATATGACAACACTTTAAAAAACATAATATATACTTACGCGTATATATACGCGTATAGATTGTGACGATGCAACAATAAACTTGTCAAAACAATAATGGATATAGCGTAGCTGATAGGTGTATGCGGAAACACCGCATTGATACAGTTATAAAAAGCCCCGTCAAAGATAATATTATAACATTTTTTTTTTTTTTAAATCGTTAACTTTTGAACTTGCCAAAAATAAGTAGGTAATCATAATTTCATTAAAAAAAAATGTGTATATATATATATATACATATATATAATATATACCCAACCATACAGTCCGTGCGCAGAGTTAAAAGTCAGATGCAATAAAAGTTTTTATCGCCGGCTCTAAAATTTTAATTTTAATTTTTTTCGCTTATTTACGTTTCAAAGATATGTTTTATCAGTGTTTTCGAGACACACACGCCTAACCTAACTGACCCGGGTTCCACTGTCGCTAGGCCCTGCAGAGCAAAATTCCCATCCAGACTGGTCAGATGCAGCGAAAACATACTTATAGCCTGTTGCATCCGTGCGCATTTGCTTATGTACCTAACTTTTGTTAAATAATATCATTTTTAAGGTGGGTTTTTGAGACGAGTTTTATACACAGACAAAAAAAAACCTATTTTTGTCCATCGTTGATTGAGTTTTCGTAGATATTTTGAAAACTGCAAATTAGAAAACTCCCTATTTTTGATCGAATTTTTTAACTTTTTAAACATTTATACCTTAAAACAGTTTTATTAAATCGAAAATCACTAAATATTAGCTCACAGCTGTCTTTTTGACTTTTATCGTCCACGTAGTGCGTGTACCTATATAATAGCAAATGTATAGTAACAATATAGTAAATGTTGTGTAAACTTATTATTTTGAAAAGTCAATAATATTTATGTATATTATATTTCGACATGTAGTTCTGATCAAATGCGAATGAAATACATAATGTATATTACATAATTTTTTGATATGGCCCACAATCGTATCGAGTCTCGAAAACGGACCCTCTAGTTACTCTGATAGTTTCCCATCTCTGACTTTAATTATATTATTGGACAACAATACAACAATTGCATTAATTTATACGATTTCAAAACGATTCAATACAGATTAATTTCATTTATATATATATATATATATACCAAATACGTGTAATGTTAACGTTTATCTCGCGTTTATGGTTTTCACTCAATGTTTAACTAAAAAGTTATGTTTAACAACAATATCAGTTAAAGGTTTGCAATGGCTGTAATTTGTCTGACAGACGAGCACGTGTTTCACAAGGCGTTTGGGGGAACATTATGTAAGGGGGCGGGAGACACATACAATGGGAAATGCATAAAAGCAAAAATTGACAATTGGATTCGGTTGGCAATATAAGTAGGGTCCCATATCGTTCAGGTCTTTGCCACTGCAGAATGCAGAATAAAATGATAATTACCAAAAACCGTTATTGTTGATTTTCTATACTTTGATCGAGCAAAGTTTTTCATAACGAAGTTAGAAGGGGCCCAATGCTGGGAATTAACGAGTTAATAATTTAAAAATTAAGTTAATTTCAACTTTTAACTTAACTTTTTATATTTGAGTATTGTTAACTTAACTAACTTATTAAATTAACTTATTTTCAATTATATATTAACTTTTAAATAACGATAGTTACATTTAATTATAACTCGGTTAAATTAATTTTGAAACAGTCGATACGTTTTGATTTTATATTGTGTCTATTGTCGAAATGGTCGAATAAATATAAAGTTTTGTTTTTGTCGTTTCTAATAATTATTATACTATAAGAATTATTTATAAATACAACAAGAATACTATCGTATACCTTTTTGCTAAAAACAACTGTTCCTAATATTCCCTCAGACGGAGACTATAGGTAAACTCCGATGATATTTAATTTTCAAGACATTTTCGTGTTCTTTATAGAACTTTCTCGACGTATCGTACCAAGAATATATTTTATTTTTCATTTTTTATTGTAATAATAGTGGTTTAAGTATTCAAAAATTTGCTGTATGTTCAATACAAAATGTAATTAACCAGCAATATTGGTCGAAATATTCTCGGTGCGAAACCCCAAGAAAGTTATAAGGAGGAATATCTATTAATGTTTTAAACTTTATTATTAGAGTACGCATTTTGACGTTCCGATAGAATTAGAATCGTGTATATTCGAGTGAAAAAAAAAATACACTTTTTCAAAAAATATATCGCCGACATGTGCACGCGGGTGCGTGTAATAGCACCCCGTATAATTTTGATACGGATTACTAATACTAATAATCATCTATGATTCACAACAAGCACAAAGTCGCCCGGCGAAAGAATAATACCTATATATAATACTCCTAAATATCGACCAAGTCGACTTTCTTTCAATCACACACTATACGTGGTAAGTGTATATTATACACTCCTATCGTCGTTCGTGACAGTACTGATTATTATCCTTCATCTGGGCGGTGAAACTTTTGGGTCAGAATTCTAATGATACAATTTTTGGTATATTATCGTACATTTTTTTTTTTTAGCTTTTAAATAATTGTATATTTTATTTGAAAATTGTAATATACAAAATATATTTATGTGCACTGATTAGGTATTGATTACAAATTTGTGGATTTATAGTCTTATAGGTACATTAGTTAGTATGCGGTCGTATATTTTTTATACTGCTGGTTGAAAACGAACAAAATGGAATAGCCAAAATGGGAAAGGTTTGAAACCTGTCTCGTTTAAATTTTTTTATAATTTATCCCGTACATGGGCGGATTAACTTGAAGATTTTTTTTTAATTTGTTGAACAGCTCCGTATAAAGAGACGTTTTTCAGTGACAACATTACCAACACAATAAACTGGGTTGATTTCAAAAATCTAAAATCAAATTCACGATTTCTTGGTGTTATAAATCATTTTTACAAGAATTTCATTTGGAGTTTGTAAACTCTGGTTAAACCTTTTTAAAGTACATTTTTTCTTATTAATTGTATTAAAATCTTATTTTTTTCGTTTTGAAATATAATAATGAAATATTTACATATTATTATAGATACCTATCTAAGTATCTTTATTTCATTTTGTATTTATATTATTACATATATTTCTGTATTACATTAGTTGTTAGAAGGATTTTGGATTTTAATTAAAGAAATTAAAATTTTAGTTATTATCTTATTATACCAGAGTTATTAAAATCTATAGATATTAATTTTCTTTTAATACAGAACTGATTTTTACAATAATTATCTCGATAATATTGTGGTTCGAGTATTGTTTTGCTTCAGAACAAAATGTATTAGGTACCGCACCTATACCTACGCTTAGTTTTTCATTAGAACGTGTTACGATTATTATGTTTACCATAAATAAATTTGCAGCAATCGAGAAAATTGTATAATTTTTATCGTATTGATTTTGGCCTATATATTGTTCCTAGAAAAAGGTGGAGATGTGCGGACGTGTGCAACATTAATTATTATTGCTATAGTTATATAGTTGTTGATTACATACATTTATGCGTTATGGAAAGGTATGGAAAAATATGCCTATAGTAAATCTGTCCCGGCCCGTTCATTTTTCGATTAAACATTAATCATTATTATAGATAAACGTTTTCTAATTAAAATTTCCCGTGGTTTTTGGAGATTGTGAGAGGCGATTACTCAAAGTAATTTGGTAGCTTACAACCTAACCTAACCTAACCTGTAGCTGCTCACCTCTGCAAGGCTCGCCTTATGCCCGACCATCCTTGACCATTTTTCGTATGCGTTTATGACTTTATGAATCGTATTTTATTATTTAATCCCAGTGAAATTCACTACCTATTCATCTACGCACGGCGGTCGTACTCACGTTTATTAAAATCGATGGTATCCCGTTCGTCGTCAAATAATAATTTGCATTCATATGGAAATGTCGCGTCATTACGATCACGTCATTACGCGATAACAATATATATTACGATCCGTTCGGATCGTGTCAAACGGACGGTTTTCACGGTCATTCGAAGTCTAAACAAAATTCTGCAACACTTTTTGTTTTGTTTTTTTCGAAACGTAGAAAAAATGTGATTATGTTCGGTCGAAAAAACAATCGTTGCCGTACCGGCCTGCGCATAAATTATATAATATTATCTCCACGTGCGGATGCGCACGATATGATATGATATGATATATGATTGATTATAGTGTTTTACGACCAGACGAAACGGGAGAGTTTCGGTGTAAAGACGAGACCGACCGTATTTTCTTAGGGTATACATTTATAGTTTATATACCGATGACGTTTGCATGGGTGACTATTCACTGCAGAATAAAACCCGTGAGCACGCTCATCATTGTTGCGCTTGTACGTCGTCTTGAGATGGAAGGAGATGGAAGAAAAAAAAAAAAAAAAAAGAGAGATTACGAACAAACCGTATATATAATATTTAAAATATATTATTGCCAAGACAGCGCTATATTATACCGTTGTTTTTCCACACACGTTTCATTCGTCCGGACCCACAGCGGCTTGGCGAATAAACGCCGCAGTGAAAAACAGCTGACAACAAATCTGGTAGGTATATGATAATATCACGAATCCACCTCGAGTTCAATTCAAATAAACGTTCTAACAATGCACCTTGTCTTGTATGAACTTGCGTAGGCTATAGGTTGTATTATAGACTGTATAGGTCTTTGATTCTCTCATTTTTGCGCTTATCTTGGTCGCTATATATTCAATGTATGACACGAATGTATGTCGAACGATAAAAGTTAGATTAGATAAGACTTGCCGAAGCGGACAGATTATTTACCTATTGTCGAAAAATACGTTGCACAAACAACACTGCGCGATCAATGCAGTAACGGTACGTTTATAATATACGAGACAAGTGTATAACATACTACGCCATCGCGTATATTACCATATACCATATACCATTATATACCATACACTATATGCAGTACACGTCGGGATAAAAAAAACTAACCTGACTTTCGCCTCGAACTTCCACCGACACGACCGGAACGAGGACCTTTTCTGAAACGCAAGGTCGTCGAAGCAAATGCGCCGTATATAAATATTCATATATAATTTAATATACGTTCGAGAAAGTCGTCGGGGGCGTATTTTGCTTTTGTATTGGGCACCGGGAAACGTGCGTGCGAATAATGGTACGGATTTGACCGTGAAACACTACGTAGTAACGAATAATAATCGAACGGGAAAATCAACGCTAAAACATCAAGACCCGGATTGAAAAATCATCACAAATAATATGTTATGGGCAGGACGAGCCGAATTCTATTTCGATGGGTGTGTGTCTCCTTTTTCTAATTTTTTTTTTTTTAATATTCCGGAACAATTTCTAATTTGCAGACTAAATTTCGAAATATTCTTAACCAAAACGTGGTAAATAAGAAAAAAGTAATGGGGGTTATAATTCTACAAGATTTTGAATTCATTGAAGTTAAAAAAATATATAAAAAACAATATAATTTCTAAATATATTTGCTGATATTTGATATTTTTGAATGCGAGACCCTAAATTAAACTAAAAATCGCAAGGCTTCAGAGCTTAGACCCTGTTCGTTCTCCCACAAGGATGGCTGCTGATGTTCTTTAGATAATAACTCATAAAGATAATAAAAAATTATTAAGGTTCGAAAATCAGTTGATACAATTTTATTTCACATGAATGGTTTTATTAGTCCAACATTTTTTATTTTAATTCTAAAAGTAGTAAAATGTTTTAAAACCTTTGGAACGATACTGATATACTTGTAAAAATCATAATACATATCGTATATATATAGTAGTCTTCACTCAGAATCTTTAGGAGGCCATATTAAAAATCAAAATTGGATTTTCGTCTTTACGATATTTTTACCGAATACCATGGTAAAAGTCACAGTAAGAAATCTCAGCGTCTCAATCAGACGTAATATTGTGATTCGGGACTCAAAAAAGTCATAAAGTTCTAACTGGGCGATTTAAATACATTTTCAAGCTAGTAATTTAAAATTGCCAATACCTACCCAGTTAGCTATCGATAGCTTATAAAATTGAACGATTTAGCAGTAGAAAAAAGTACTTTTTCAAAAAATCATTCATTCAGAATCTTTTGGTCCGATCCTACAAATTTATCATCGCACTGGGATGGAATTATTTTTAAATTTATATATATATATATACAAAATATACGTATAAAAACGTGACTGGGACTGACTTAAGTCAGTCGTCCGTTTATGGTCTTCGTCACATTGCGGTCGACAAGACGCGACCATAAGACGAATATACAGGAAACTATATGGCACCATGACATAATTTATATACGGTTGTACGGCTACACGACATTGATTAGCTGTTTTTTTTTTTTTATAATAATCGTGTGCATATATACGTTAGAGTTATATTGGCGATACCGTTACGATGGATAAAATGCATACGTAATAAATACATTGACTGTTTGTCTACAGTATATAATATGGTTATATTTTGTAAGTAAAAGGTCTGTTTCTATTTATATACACAATATCCGTAAAATAATATAAGTATAACTTGAACGAATGATCCGACGTAACTGACATTAAAAATGAAGCAGGGGCGTCCTCAGGGGGGGGGGCGAAAGGGGCAATCGCCCTCCCCCTTAGCCTTTTTTCTTTTCAAATTTTTGTAATTTATGTTTTCTCGAAGTTCTATCTTTTTTTAATGCATCTTCAAAAAGAAGTTTTGTTTTGAAAAATTGCTTTAAGGGCCTTAAACGCTCTATTACTGCATTATGCGAAACACGATATTTTAATGTTTATTAATTAATTATATTTAAATATAGGTATACACAAATATTTTAAATACTGTTACTCTGTTCATGATAGAGTAACTCTGTTTTTCTCTAAAAGTCGGAATTTTGATAATTTTGATTTTAATGATTTCATTGTATTTTGTATCTATAACCATGCATATGCCCTATATGACAATACACACCCCGACTGAAACAAGGTAAGCTATCTAGTAATTAACGTGTTTATATATATATATAATGTTTGAAATTCGCCCCCCCCCTTATAAAAGGGTCTAGGAACGCCATTGAAATAAAGTATAGGTATATGGTATAAAAGAACCTAAAATTGCGTGTTCACCACAAAAATGTAGTGGCGTATTTATAATTTTTTGCCCTTAGATACCTACATAAAAAAATTTTAGTGCTCCAAAATACATCTTTGAAATATAAATGGGTAAAAAAAAAAGGTCATCATCAATTATTCATCCAAATATTTTAATACTATATTTTTTTTTTCCCAACCACAATGTAACAATGTATAGTAATATTATTCAAAACCTCTTTACAATTTGCTACGCCCAAAAATGTGATGTCCGGGGAAATTGCCCGGCTAGCCTCCCCCCCCCTAAATAGGCTACTGCGAAAATGCGCACAGGTATATGGTGCAAAACGTAACAAATTATTTACAATAGGTACCTATATCAAATTATATACATTCCGAGAAAACAAATAAGAATATAATATTCGTATTGAAGAAATATAATTATCTTTTATTATAATACATTTTGATTTTATAATATTCTTAGCTAAAACAAAATTTGGTTGATACAAATATGATGTGAGTAATACAAAAATCGATAATTTTAGTTTTACGCACACAAAATTTGAAATGTCCCATTGGTATTAGAAAATGATAACTCGAACAAATTGTACTAAATTTTTGAAGTTTGTTATTCCAATATTCGCCTAATTATAAAAATATATGTAGATTATACTTCTTATACCTATACTGATAACTACTAAACTACAGAATTGTTTCCCGTGCAAATGTTAACGTTAGTTCCTACTTTTCATGCGGTAAAGTAGAAACCTAACTAAAAATCGTAATTTTTTGAAAAATGGGAAGAACAATTTTGTTATATGTAGTGTGTCAAGTTAGGTACTTAACATTTTTATTTGTAGTTAAAAATTCGAGTTAATTATTTAAATAGTTATAGTATTTTTACTAAATATAAATTTTAATTAGTCAATCATTATCGTAAATTAGTTATTTTATTATAATGAAGTTTACCATGTGTGTAATATCGATGATATTATTATTATTGTTGCACATGGTTTTCCCATAAAGTTAAATTTGTTGATCATTCACTGCGAAAACTAAATAATACGTTTTCCCGTTTAGTGTTTTAGACTGGTTAAATTTGGAACAACATGTACATTTTAAATGTTTAAACTTTGTATATACAAGATACAACGATATAATAGGAACAACATTCGTTAACAAATCTCGTTAAAAATATTATTTCGTGTTCTGCAAACTTTTTGTAAATCAGAAAAAAAGAAAAAGTTTCGTCAGAGAAATCGTTTTATTAACAATAAACATTCAATTTAACTTTGGATCGACAGAAACGATCAAGGATGCAAGTTCATGATAAAACAAACTGTATGTAAATGGAATTAAGTTAATCAGAACGATTTTTTAATATAGTTATTTTATTAATAATTTTGAATTATTTAAATAATAATTTGACTTTTGAAAGTTAAAATTAAAATATTGATTTTGTTTATCATAGGTTGATTAAAAGTTAATTATATTATTTACGATTTATCAAACAACTTATTGTAATTATTTATTATATATAGGTATATATACTATATAAAAATTAATATACCTATATATATATATATATATTATTATAATTATATAATAATTTCTGTCTATATTTAAATATATAATATATAGTAGTACATAGGTATTTGTCAATACCTATAATATATAAATATAAAATAATATGTAAATATATAATATTTATAGATATTTATTATTGTTATTATTAATTCTACTTTAGAATGTATTTTTTTTTTTTTAAAATTGTAAATACAAAACGTTTAAAGAAGTATAAAGATATAATATGAGTAATAACTAATTATAGTATAAATATTTATTGAATTTCAATAGTCATATAATTTTAATGTTTTTACTACTATGGTATCTGTTTTTCCCTCTTATCTATAATTTTCAAGATAAGCTAGATACAAAGATGTATTTATGTTTTATTTTATACTTAATTTGGTATTTGTTCTTAATATTCGATAATAACTATTTCCCAGATAGTACATAACTATAGTAGGTACAACCAGAGGCGGATTGACGAACATTTTTGGCCCACAAAAATGTATAGAATAGAATCGGCCCTTTTACAAAACAAAAAAAATCATATAATATAGAAAACAAATTAAAAAATTATCAATAGCTGGGAATGCTGAAGGGTTTGCACTCTAAAAAATTATTTTTAGCTTCTTTAAAATAACTAACTCATTCAATATACAAATTATAAAGCATTATAATATTATAATCTATTAAAAAAATACAAAATATTTTCAAAAAAGTAATGGAAAATAAATATACCACTAGAAAATAAGATCGTCTATAATCTTTACTGTGATTAAAAGACGGTGTGTACATGTGTTTTATAGTTTATACGAACTTCAGATTTTAAACTCCAAATTTTACCTCAAAAATTGATATAAATAATTTATTTATGAATTAAATTTGGAAAGTTAGGGAGGAAAGGTACCTAAATAATAATAAATTATAGGTATTATTGTGGATGTATTTTAACTTATAATCCAATATAATGCGTAAAACATATAAAAAGTAGCAATAAAGTCATGAAAATCAAAAGAATATCGATTTTTTTAAATAACAATTACTCTGTCAATGTTAATATTGTTCTTTTTTAAATCCGAGTAAGACTTCTGGGACTTGGGGACCTGTAGAACTATATAGCCGGAATTCCAATCCGACCCTATAATGGTTCTCTAAATGTAATGAGTATAACAGAAAAAAAAATCATAAAACAAAGTGAATTTTTTAATAAATACAATATATAACATAATAAAGCATACCTACTAGTTTTTAATTTTTATATAGGGGATTTTCGATAAAATTAGTAAAAGTCGAGTTATAAGACTAAATTTTTTTATTGAATATCGTCAACGTAAAAATGTTGATAATCTCATGATCTTTAATTTTCTATATAGGTTTAATTAAATTTTATTGGGTTTCCTGGATACTCGCATCTCCCGAAGCATGTTTTACACGCGGAAAAACGTTGACATACCGACCTCTCATAAAATACTAAAAATAAATTATTACTCAATATACTTCATGACTTTAAAAACTATAATATGTATTATAATCATTTGTAGAACCACTTAAAAGAATATATATCATACAAGCATAGTACCAATATTCCAAATGTTCAATTAATTTTGTTCAAAATACAATGTAGACCCCGTACCAATTTTCCGTTTACCAACATTTTGGAGGGCCAAGAGAAAAGTTGTCGAAGGCCTCATGTGGCTCTTGGGTCGTGTGTTTGATCACACCGGGCTATAATTTGGATATTTACAATATACCCAACTAACTTTTATAATTGTCTAAATGATTAGTTCATGTCCATCATTGGAAATTATTATATTCGATATTGCTAAAATAATATTATATGTCAGTGAAATCAAAGTACATATCGGTTTTACTATATAGACGAGATAATATTGCGTAAAATCATATCTGTCTGGTTTGCACTGTTCAAGTCATATTTATACGAATCAGACTATTACTATTACGATAATAATTTCTTTACAAACGATTTTTATTAAAGTCTGCAGTAGAAAATTATCCATCAGAATTAATGGATGCATTTAATCGTCGCCGGCAGGGGCGTAACTACCAAGGGGGAATTTCCCCCCTCCCCCAAAGTTCCCTCAGTCGGCCAAATCATATTGTCAGTCGGCTATTCGTGTGTAAGGTTCAAAAGAGAAAAATAAGAATAAGATTATTATTTTTTTTGTTAGCTTATTTACAGTTTTAATGAAGTATTTTAGGGGAATGAAATGAGTTTTGCAGTCGGCGCCAATATGTTAAACGTGTGACCTTTTTTTTTTTTTTTTGCTCATACAAAAGTGTTCAATCAGTCAGCCAAATTAAGACGCTGTCGTCCCCCCCTAAAAAAAAATTACTTCGCTACGCCGCCCCTGGTCGCCGGTGATAAATATAAAACTATTGACGACAAAAAAGAATACGTACAGATTGAGTGATGTTTTTTGTTTATCGCTTTGTTCATTGTTTTATCTATTTTATCATAAATTGTTTTTTTTTAGTTTTCACCTATATAGTATATATAGTACCTATTGACTATATTATTCGTACCATATACTTATTAACATATACTTCTCCCATCGATGTACGTTCTGAAACCAATAAAAAAAAGGTTTATTAATATAAAACACTCTGAAACTAAAATATATGTGTGTGTGTTCGATGAATAAAATTATTTAAAAATATAATACTCTTGAAAGATATAAAAACTTCATTTGTTAAAAAAAAAAACACAATCATCGAGTTTTATTCTAAACGTGTTACTATAATAATACTATATATTATACACACATATATATATTATATAGGTACTAAACTTCAACAATATTACCACCCACTCGGTCATGAGGGTTACGTTTTTCGTATAATCTCCACAGCATGATTGCAGTAATAACTAATAAGGGTTTGACGTTTTGTCGACCACCAAGAGTTCGGAGTGAATAACAAGAGAATTCCGATCGCCCAGGAGATCAAACATCCTCACTCCTCAGTAATGAACAACTTTCCAGCTGTCTCGCATACATTACAAACTCAATAATTTATTATTTTGTTTACCTATTAAGACTCGTGTATATATAGATTATATGTTTATATACGTATATGTCTTACCTCTATACGTATAATAATACAGAGTGCTGCAGGTTACGTCGAAACGCGTAAAAAAACACACACACAAATATCGATTTAACCAAATCTATCGATCAATTATTATTTTAACTGTAAGGACGTCATGCGATTGATTGTCAAGACGTCTTATATTGGAAATTTTGTTTTTAATTCATTTTTTAACATCTAATATTGTACTTATATGCACACAATTCATTCCATTTATTTACCAGTAAATACTAGTAAGTACTTTATTACTTAGTGGTTAATAATAATTCAATATCAGGATAATAGTAGACCTACATATATATATATATTCATAAGTATATAATACATAACCTTTGTGTTCACAGTCGGGTAAAAATAAATGAAACTAGAATTGTCTCAAAAATAAGTATTTTATTATATTTTTTATAATTCCATGTAGAATAATATACAATATTCAAATATAGAATTATCCATGTTTTGAGTAGGTATTTATCTTGTAGTTGGTTGTTTAAGTCACAGATAGTTCTTTAGAAGAGAGACAATTTGATATAAATGACTTTTATTTGCAAATAAAATTTTAATGCTAAAACTATATTATACATATGGGAAGATAATACTACCAAATTATCGAAAAAAAACTATAAATTAAAATTTTTCTCCACTTATAGTCAAAAGTCGAATTCCAAACCTCTTCAAATTGTATATGTTTCTGCAAATTAGGTACTGCGCTGTGCTGTATATAGATAACTATAACCTTTGTTTTGATAAGACAAAAAATGACGTTTGATATCCTCATGTTGTAATATATTCAAGACAATAAAAGTAAGTTAATTTAAAAGTTAAAAGAGTAACTTGGTTAAAAAGTTTGAATCGAGTTAAATTATATTTTAATTTATATTTATCGTATAATTGAATAAAAAAACTTAAAATTGTGAAGAATTAGCAAATAATAATTAAAGATATTACAGTATTTAATTTAATAGGTTAATTATTGTTATACGTATTTCAAATTACTTTCAAGTTAATATTACGAGCAATAAAAATAAACTTGTTATATTAAATTTAATTAGAATTAACCTAGACAACTATTTTTTGCTTAAATTAAAATTTTCAAGTCGTTAATGATCAGCCTTAGTAAAATATTCTTAAAGCATATTATAGATGTATATTATTGAGAATATTTTTAAAAGGTCATTTTCCAGACCTTGTGAATTGTCTTTAAACGCAATTTTATAACGTAAGTATTGTGTTACTATATATGATAATGTTTTAAAAACCAATATTTTGTTTTCTCTCGTTGCTTTCAACGTCTGCACGGGTGTATATATGATATGCACAATATGGTCGAACGACGACATTTTTATGCCGTATCTTTTATCTATATACGTACTGAAACAGAGTGGTTATACTATTTTAAATATTATAGGTACGTTTAAAAATACCAATACCCATCATCGTACGGCGACCATTGAATATGATATTACATCCGGGGCCTGTGAAATTAATGGACCAAAATATTCGATCGTTTGTACAGCTTGTGCGTTTATATCGAACGAACGTCTTAATCCTTGTTCGGCTTTTATTTTTGACGGTACTCGGGAGTAATATAATATGCTACATTTATTTAACAATACCATCGAGCCATTTTTTACGTAACAATGAATTTGAAACTCGTGTCTAGTGTCTACTTAAAAAAGTAATTTAAATTTTAAATACTGCACGCGCACATTCACATAATCAAAGAGAATGTCGATTTATATATATATATATATGTTATATAATAATAATTTTCCGCGTAATATATTTCAAATATTTTTTTATATATAGGTAATAGGTATACTGCAAATACGAGTATATATTATGTATTTATCGTTTGAAACGTGACAGATTTATAATTTGAACTAATAATAGTTGTAGGTTGATTTTTAGTGATCCAAAATAATATTAGGTATACAATACACTAAGCTAGATATCGCGCTTCTACAGCGAGAGATAAATCACATAAATATACATTTTTGTTTTTGCAATACAATAATATGGGCTACCAAGTGATCTTAGACTCAAAATAAATATACATTTGATGGTGGAAAAGTTTATATATGAAATTTTATACAAATTGATTTAATGTTTTTTTTCGCAATAATTTAAACGAAAAATTATATCATAAAACGATTTTATTCAACGTTCATTTATTCATTGCATAGTTAAATGTTTACCCTAAAATTTCGATTATAGGTACTTTTAGTCTAAAATCGTAAACCACTCAGTAGCCCTTGTACGAAAATGATTTTTTAAACAGAAAAAAAAACCTTAGTAATATTAATAAAAATAGGTACCGGATTAAATCGACTAAATTCTTGTCACTATACAGCTGATGAATTTTTTTGTTCAATTAACAATTTACAATTTTTTTGTAATTTTTTTAATATCTGTATTAACACATAAAGTAAAACGTTTAACAAAACAACTTTATTGGTTGAGAGGATAAAATAATTAATGTTTAAAAAATATATAGATCAAAGTTATATCCTTTTTTATTGTGTGGATGAAATAGTTATTATTACTGACAATTTGACACAATAATATTAACAATATATTTATTGGTCTAATAATATTTATAACAATTAAATAAAATATTTTTGATGTAAGAAATGGTATATTTGTTAATTGGTAATAAATCCAATTTATTATTTTTAACTCTACCTAGATATATGGATTGTTTTCCCTATATTGTTTTCAGAAAATCACCGCTTCTAATACCTTAAGTTACGTTATTACTATGTAGGTAAAAATAAGCTTAATTAAAAGTATGTATTTTATTTTTATTAGAACTAAAAGATAAATATTTAAAAGAGCAACTTACTTAAACTTATACATTTATTTAAAGTTTATTTCTCATTAAATGATGACCGTAAATATTAATTCAGATCAAGGAAATTTAATTTAACTAAGTTATCGAACTAGGTAGTTATAATTTCTCTAATTAAACTTGTTTCATTCAAATTTTTTTGTAAACTTTAACTAAAATTATTATTATTATTATTGATGTCACGTAGGCATTTATTCATTTTACTAATTAACAGTAATAGTTTTCTATTTTTTTATTAAATAGACAATAGTTAAAAAATTAAATGTTAATTCGATTTATATTAAATTTAATATGTTTTTCTAATATATAACAATTAAACCATTGCATTTTGTGAAATACAATAAGCGAAACATTTCCATTTTAAAATTTAAAGTTTAAATTTATTAAAATACGAATTTCATACACAAAAAAAAAAAAAGTTTACTTAAACAAAAACTGAACCAATTTATATTTTCTACACACATTTTATACATAGATTTGATAATATGTGCGTTCCGAAGTCTGAATATTATTTAGCTATATTATATTGCTCTTGTTAAATTTAGTATAACAACATTTGCTAATCGGTGATTACGACTTTTTACCTAAGTATAATATTAACAAGCTTAGTCTTAAATTTTGAATGTCACAATGGTTGTATATTGTATACATAGATAATCGTGAATTCAGTTACGGTGAACATATATGAAGTAGGTTTCGAAAATAAGTCGTCGTTTAAGTGCATTGTTTCATTAACCAATAACAATATCGGATGCATACAATAACAATATGTCAACGAAACACAAAATGGATGGATGAAAGTTTAAATAGGCATAAGCCTGAGCTATAGACAAGTTATTCTATTTTAGTAAATTAGTAATATTACAGTTACTTAACTTAATATTACAGGTGACAAATATAATTGATTTATAAGTTACTTATAGAAAAAAGTAATTACAAAGTTAAATTAGTAAATATAATATAGTCATAATATATAAGTCAAATTATAAGTACACTTTTTATATCGTTTTATAATTTGTATTATAAATTGTAAAATGTATATTTACTTATCAAGATAAAAATAAAAATAACTTAAAAATATACCAAATAATAAATTTTCAAAGTAAATAATAATGACAATATACGAATGACATTATCGTATTTTTATGAATCCAGACAATATTGGTCTCTATAGTTCCAATTAACCTTTCAAGTTTTTAAGAGAATGCTACATACCCGCTTTTAAGGTTTTTAAGGGGTTCTGTGTAGGCAATTTCTACGCAATTTTCAGAAAAATAAAAATTCAGTTGTTTATATAAATGCTTCAATATATTTTTTAAGTAATTTAAAAATATTCCTGTACCAATACCATTTTTATTGTTGTATAATCAAGATATTTGTTAAAAAAAATATGTTTACGTAGATCGTGAATAAATTAAGATTTATTCTCAATCCAGATCCATTTTAATAAATTCAGATTGATTTTAGAACCATGACACCTATTATCAAAATGAAAGAAAACAACATTTCGGATATTTTTTTCATTATTTCAAATACGATTTAAAATATTATACGGCTTACGAAATTGACAACCTTTTTTAGCATATTTAAACAACTGTAACTCTTTTGGAAATTAATTTTTCGAAAAAAAAAAAAAACACTCGAAAATGTTATCTTTTTAATTTTTGTAATAGGTGATTTGGCTCTAAATGAAAACTATTTTCAAGCTAAGTGAACGTGTTTTATAGTACCGAAAATCACCTATCGTCCTCTTAATACATAGGTATAACGTATTTTAGGTTGGTAATAAACACTAGGCTGTATATATTATAATATTTATAACGCATATTATGTCTTACTAATAGTTGTATTGTGATTATAATAGTTATAACATGACGATAACACGTGGATAACTGGACGTTAATTGTCTATATATCATATAGTGGTAATAAAATCATTGACCTAACGTCCTCCTCACAATCTAAACCTAATAAATCTAAAATTATTATTATTATTTTCAATTAAATATATTTAACAAATATAAACGTCGTTTTAAGTGTTAATACAACTTAGTATTATAACTCGTTCAGTTGCAAGTTTTACACGTGAAAAAATGTAACTTGAAAGTTACAAAGTAACAAAAGTCAATAACTTTATACAGGATAAAACAATAATAGAGCAATAGTAGACATTGACGAGTTAATGTTAAAGTTAAAGTTAGGTTATAAAAATGAAACATTTTTTTTATAACTCAAATTTAATTTAATTATTACAAATTATTTATTACATTATTTTTACATTTAATTAATTAACTTAAGTATTATCTAGAATTTTTACTGTTAATTTTTCTATTTATTCAGTTAATATGCATTGGGTGCGAACGAATTGGGTTTATATTTTAAAAAATAATTATTTAATATTAAAAAAAAAAAGTAAAATGCGTGATAACATTTATTATTCATTGTTGAATAATTTTAAAGATTCAAATTCAAAATTTTCCAAAGACAAATAAAAATAATTGAATTTTTTTCTAATCTAATTAGGTATAGGTGTGTTATAAAAACCAACTACTTATGTTAGTATAGTATATTTTTTCACGTTTACTTTAAACTTAACGAGTTGAAATTATTTTCGTTAAATACTAACTTTTAACTGAAGACATTTGGGTGGATTTAACGCAAACTAATTTGTGTTAATTCTTATTGTACGATATAGACATTAGACGCTATACAATGCAGTCTCGAATAAAGCATAATATGAAAAGAAAACTTTAAATGTACCGTAAAGTTATCATTATAACATAGCGGTCTATATAGTCAAACGATGTGCAAAGGCTATAATTAGTCTAAATTACCAAGAAAGCATGAACTTATTAATATTTTCTTTTTACTTTAAGTGTGTATATTATATTATATAATAAAATGTGTTAACCGTGCAATGTCACGTGTTATTTATTTATATAAAAAAAAAAATAATAATAATAATAGAAACACTAGTAATATTGTTGTTGATCGAATGTACCTATACTCGATAGTATAACGTATAGATAATCTTAAAATTATTATAATAATATCTTACGTATACCTACTGAAAAGAAACATTTAATCATTATAATAATAATGATAGTAAAGACTTTAGTAGAATCTATCCTATCTCATAATTATATATAATCACCCTTTGGTTATTAACTATATTTACTCTAATACATTTTCGTATTAAATTAACCATGACCCATGTGGAAAATATAGAATATACGAAAATAATATCACGTTAAAAACTCCAGATGGTCGTCCCCGGTTCAAACGTTGTCTGCAGCGACCAGACTGAACTTAAACGTAGTATTTTCTATTCGTAAAGTACATAATATATATCATAACAATATCGTCCTGCATGCTGCAGTTAACGTCATATTGACAACAATAATAGTTCAAATTATGAATAACGTACACACAAAATATCAAATTATTGTCATGAAATAATTTATATAGTAAGTATAAAACTGTGTTACCCGTATATTATATTTTATTAATCGTGCGCATATTTTAATTTATTTCCACTCACCATAACATTATCACTTCACAGCTCAAAAATAATCTATATATTTGTTTAATATATTATTAAAATGGGTACGTGACTGCAGAACTGCACAGTAACTATATATTTACCTTCGTACTTACTAGATATTACTCGTAGACAAATACACTATATTATTTTAGTTAAGATTATCTAACGTTGAAAATTGATCTAAATTGCAATATCAAGTGAAAAAATAATATATATATATATATTTCGATATCAATTAACTATGTATATATAATAATATACATTTAGTATTGTCTTATAAATGTATAAATAGGTAGTACCTACATACTTTGACTTATAAGGAATAAAGAAACTGAAAAAAATATCAAATGCATTAGGTCATTCTCAAAATGTTTCTCGTGTTCTCTTCTTTTATCATTTTATTTTTTACAGTACCTATATAGTATATATACTATAGCATTGCAACTTTATCATTTTATTTTCATATATATATATATATATATTATATTAAAAGAATATGTAACGTACGGGTATGATTAAAACAAATGATAAAAAAGAGAATACCTACCTAAAAAATTTCGAGAATGATGTTATATGAGTATTTTTCGTATGCAGTTTTGTTATTTCTTATAAGTCAAACAATAAATTTATTATGTTAAAAAAACCTACAAATTATAAAATATAATTTTTTAGTACTATTTATATACTATAATATTACACTTAGATATATATATATAATATAATTTTTAATAATAAAATGGACGATCGTTTTATAATATAGCTAAGATATACAATAAATATCTACTTACTGTTAACAAATTAAAATAAAATCCATTATATAATAAATATTAATACAAGTATGTAATTTACCATTACTATATTATAATAACTAGATTTAGTAGTTATCAATAGTGTAAACGAACATTTTATATTTTACTCCAGTGATCTATAAATTAATATTATAATAATTAAATTATTGTGAATTATGAGCAATTTTGTTACTTGCAGCTTACTTACAAAAATCAGTAACTTATTATTAATTATTCAATCATTCCCGCGTACATTTTATGGAAAATTCGAATACTTTTTCGAAATTAAAATTGATTTACTCATTGTGACGTTCAGATGGGAATAGAATCGTCTATTTGAATGAAAATTATACTTTTTTTCATGGTTGTAAAATAGGATTGCTGACATGTTCACGTGGGTGGGTGGGTGTAATGGCCGGGAAGCCTTTTGTTTCTTTTTCTTTGTGTTCCTCTTCTATCGAAGGTTGGAAATTATTATATATATATCTCTATATATCTCTGTTCTTTGTTGAACTGAATAGTTCCTTGGTATTGCATCTCTTAAATTTTGCAACCAGCTTGTTCTAGGCCTGCTCTTCTTCTTATAAATTTTCCCTTGTATTATGAGATGTAAGAGTTGATATTTCTCGGCTCTCAGCATATGTCCAAAATATTGCAAAATATTCCTAGATTTTATACTACTCATCACATCTGGTTCTTTGCCTACTTATACTTTTGATACGGGTTACTAACACTAATGATCACATACGACTCACACAAACAAATAGTTGTACAAAGAATGAATAATAAATTGCCCAAATAATACTCCTTAGAATCGTGTGACTTTTAATACAAGGAGAAGAAGAATAATGCCCTTTAGTGTTTATCAGATGTTATCTGAGGGGTAACTTGACTCGTTGTGCAGTCTGTTTAGTTAATAGGTCACAGCTGATGTATGATTTAAGTCAGTGCTGGCAGAAGAGATGGAAAAACTGGGTCATATTTAAATACTTTAGGGACCTCGTGTGTATAGTGAATGGCCTTTTTTTTGCTTATTTCTACATTTTGAAAATAATGATTTTGCAAAGGACCTCGCAAAATCTTGCACCGGCCCGGAATTAAGTGATGAATATAAACTCGAAAAATACAAAATAGAGACTATATGTATTTAAAGTTTTTCGAGTACACACGCCTGTGCAGTGAAGTACAATCTTATGTCGACTTATTTGAATGTTTACTAATAGGTAAACCTACCTTACATTTCCGTTCTTTGTTACTCCGTTTACAAATATATATTTACTCGTGGCGCACCCTATACCTGCGTGCGTGCCAGTCAAAATCTCACTGTTTGACCTTAATTCGACTAAAAAATTATTGTTGACAATGTGGGAATCGATGTTTTAAAAAAGTATATATATATATGTACTTATATAATATATACATATTATAGACATCTATTTCCAATTAACTCGTCTCCCTTGGCGGCTCTCGCATTATGCTGAAAACAGAAAAATTACGTTTTGTCCTATAATACTCGTATATATTATATTATATGTATAATCTCACGTACATTCTTAACACGCACCGCGAGTTTTCCAGAAAATCGTTTATGTCACGGTATAAAATGTGTGACAGAAGGTCGTCAGTGTTTTCCTCTGTGAATAGGTAAAATAAAAAGCAAAAATGCCTCCGCCCACCTGAAACGAGCCGACAGTATTATATTCTCGAGGACACATAATCCATGGACCAAGGGGAAGTGAAAGTCAGCCTCTTCAAAAATCTACGTAAAACAAAAAAGTCTGGCTTATATTAGTTGATAAGTTGCAGTTAAGTTAGTGTCAATTTGACTGGTTCATTTTTAGTGGGTACCATAAACAATTATTATCATATTGAAAATATACAAATCAAAAATGAAAATTTTGGATTAACTGAGTTAACTTAGGTAGATAATTAAAAATGTATTTTAACTTTTAACTTCATTTAAGTTATAGTCATTCATTAATTTAAGTAATAGTGCTTATACGTTTTTAACTATTTATTTTTAACTTATTGACTATTTTAAAAAATTGTTTTTTACTTTAAGTTTATCTAGTTAATTTTATCATTAACTTTCCCCATCCTTGCATATATTTAATACTATATTACGTTTGTAACTATCACAATTTTTGCAAAACGATCGCAGGTACATAGCTTGAATAATAATAACCGTGTGTGCAATTGAGAGTTTCGATAAGAGCAAAGAATTGCATTGCCAAAATGTGAACGTGGAATAATTTAACAAAATGCGATACCGTTGGATACTATCAGAGCTAGTTATTCTATTTTAATATAAATTACCGAGTATATAGAGTTATAGTTAATAGCTTCAATTTTAAAGTTACTCAATTTTAGTAATTAAGTTAAATTACATACAATTACTTGATTTGATTATTAAGTAACTTAAATAAATTACAAGTTACTGTTGAAATTAATCGTTAACAAGCAATTCGATAAATTACTATGTAGAATTGTAGATACCTAATCATAAAAAAAGGAACTTATATGTTTAATAACTATAATTAGTTACACCTATTTCATTTAAGTTCAACTTCTTAAAGTTACTTTTGAATAACCCGTAAATTTTTTAAATATTAATTAATAACTTAAGCGATTTATTGAGATGAGAATTAATTTAAAAAAAATATAGTTTTTAATTTTTAAAACTATAGAATAATATTTTACATACTGTTACTGTTAATTTTTTTTATTTTATAAATGTATATTATAATAATTTTTATTGTAATATTTAAAATTATTTATACTAATTGAGATAAAAATATACACAATTATTTAGGGTTAACTCTAAGTAAAAATTACATCAATATATTAAAGGTATAACGAATAACTGATCAATTTGATTCTGATTTAAATTAATTTCACAGGAATACTTTAAAAAAAACAAATATTGGTACTGTACTGGATATTTCAGTCGAATTGTTTTTTTTGAATTCGAAAGTTTTATTTGTGTTAATTTTTTTTTCATTAACGTTCCCATATTTGGGCAAATTACTTATATAAAAATAATATATGTTAACAACTTAGGGGATAATCTTTCTCCTCCAAATATAAATGTATATTTATACATATTTATATCTACTTATACATATTTAATTTCTTAATTTTGTTTATTTCCTACGTATTGTAAATATATTATTTAAAAAGTATTTTGAATACTACAGAATTATTTAAATACATTTATTTATAAATACCTTACAAAACTTCCTATTATCTAGATACTATATTATTTAATATAACATAGGAATAAAATATGTAACCTGAAGCTGAATACCGTATGAAAACATTTAGACCAAATAGCTGGTAACAAATTATCTTTACACAAAAAAGTTGTATACAAAACTAAAAAAAAAAAACATGTCTACAAGATTATTTTGTTGAAATACTATACGTGTGAAACTTGATTAATTTTTATCGTTCATTATATTTTATAAATAGTCTATTTACATTCTACAACGATAATATTATTATGTCTTAAAAAACGACTAATTAATATAAATTATATACAATTATATATAATATGTACTCGTACCTTATTTGTTTTTTTTTTCAATTAAATTTTTTATACCTTCAATTGTTTTTCTTGGCACTACATTAATATGTATATATATATAATAATATGTCGAACAAATATTGCTTGATTGACCATATTATTTACATGCTGACATATATTTTCATTTCAATTGAATAATGTCTACAACTCTAATAGGTATATAGGTATACGCGTAGGTATACGTTTATCATTGTGAAATAAAAAACGTTTTGAAATTATTAAAAAAACTATATCTAAAAATAAAGTAAATTCGTTAAAATTACGAAATTAAATATTGTAATGTGTTCAAATTGTATGAAACAGAATACCGTGCAAATTAATTTTCGTTATCTTAATAATTACATCAGATATACAAAATAACGAACTTAACGTACAAACACGTACATTTTTGAATATATATATTTATTTTAAGTCTTCCTCCGGCCTATCGATGTTTGTTTAAGTTATTTAAAAATCATAAATAATTTAAAACTTTCACATTTTGTCCTCAGGATTTAAAAGAGACTGTACACTATATGGGCAAATGGACTTGCATAAATTATCTGACGTTTTAGAATAATGTACATTACGCATAATAATGTACATACAAACGTCAACTATTTAATTTAGATAAACTAATCGTGATGTAATACGTATAGGTAGGTACTCTGAAATTATAGCTTTAGTTCCGGAAGGCTTCGAAAGTAGCGATTTTATACGCAAACTATCGCGTATGAATTTAAAATGACTTAATTTAACAGGGGGTAGGGGAGGGGAGGGGGCTTAAAAGCACTCGATTCGATTGTTAAAAGATTATTTTAATGTTGAAAATGCGTTGTAAAAAATTGAAATAGTTTAGCGATATTATCTCCAATAGTAATATTTAATAATAATTATTATCTATATAGGTACCTACTGCAATTAAATGCAGTCCGACCATAAATAACATTATTATAACGGTTGGATTCCGTGTATAATACATATAGCAATCGGATTCGACAGACGTAACGATTATAATAATAAAATACTAATACATAAAAACTACTTCGTAAAAAATGCACGTAGTATATACTCGTAATATATACCTATATAATATATAATATATATATGTGTGTCTTGAGATTTTAGACTTGAGGCTCGATACCTCGAGGGCAATAATATACTCGATTGTAAATTTAAAAAAAAACATTTATATTATTTATATATATATATATATATATATATACGAGTACACAGACGAAACGAACAATTAAAAAATAAAACATAATCGCGTACACGGTGTACTTAATAATTTCTTCTGACGGAATGAAATAATAATACAATTCGTATATATGGTGATCGTAAACCTCATCCCAGGGTCGGGTCTATACGTGACCTTGCACTCTCACGTTGCTCGACAAAAAAGTTTAAATAGAATATACATAATATATCTACAGGGTAATTTTTAATTTCAATAAAAATATTCAAAATAGAGGAAAACGTATCAAACGATTTTGGTGGATATATATATATTAGGTACCTATTAAATGTACTGTTTTGGCAGGGGTTTGGAGGGTCAACTTTTGAAAATTAAATTAAATTAATTTTTAAAAAAAAAAAAAAAACTGCGCATCAGACAACGATTTAAAATTTCAAGACATTTCAATATTATTTTTCATATTAGTTAGGTATATTATTGTTTAATTATTATTGCATATGGCTATAATGTACAGTAGTATGTGAACATAGTACATATACCTTGAAAAATATTTGTCAACTGCTAAAATTCCTTATAAAAAAATATTTTTAAACGATCCTCAATTAAAATTTGTTTTCAAAATATAAATCCTTCCTAAAAGGACAGCAGTTTAACACATTTTAACAATAACCATGGTTGAAAAGTTAAAGTCAAGTTTAAAACTTATTACTATCCTTAAGCGCAACTAGAAGAGGGAACTTTAGGGGTTTAGTTCCCCCAAAATTATTCATGATCCTGCAAAAAATAATTTTTTTCCCTTAAAATTGATATTAAAATAAATGAATTTCAAAATTGTTGTCTTGTGACTAATTTTTTTGTTGGTTTATATCGAGTATAGAAGAGGTTTCACCACCAGATGTTTTTAGACAATATTTATGACGGGGCTAAGCCCTCTAAGATTTTAGAACTAGTTGTGCCACTGTTACTATGTACATAATATATTTATGCATATAGATTAATTATTTTAAAGATTCTAATCCTAGTATTTTAATAGAAAATTAAACGTATTTTTTTTTTTTAATCAAAATAATTATAATTCTACTTGATTTAATTTATTCGCTCATCTAACTTGCCGTATTAAACTAATAACATCAAATAAATCCACCGAATAATTATTTTAGTATACCTAAATGTCATAACGATTTCCTACTTTCTATAATGACGTGAAATATAATTATAAATCACCCTGTACATATATATATATTCTACACGGCGAAAGTTCTATCGTCTTCACAAGCTTCACAGGCGACGGACAACGATAATGCATACAACCATATACCCAACTATACTTCCCGTTTCATCGATTTCTAGGTCACAAAACCAATAATACGTAGTATACATGATATTCTTCGGATATTTCGACCATATTATCACGTTTATCCGTTTTATACGATATTTTTACGCTCGTCTAATATTATCGTAATTGTGTTTTTATACGGATTATACTCGTCGAAATGTGGACAATAGTACAGCGTGTATATATATATATATATATATAGGTACCTGGTTCACGTACTTACGTCGTACAATAGTATAATATTATAGTACATATATTGTGCCTTGAGACGATATGTGCGAGCACGATCGAGAAGACCCCAATGCGGAACCCTCGGGACACGTCTGTCATTGATCCCGATCGTTCCTCGGGGCGATCGTCACACACACATAATATGTAATAATAATAATAATAATAATAATAATAATTATAATTATAATTATAATAATAATAATATATTTACTGTACAGTGTCGTAGTACGGTTGCATTATTAATTATTCTTACAGAAAAAATAAAAATCGCCAGTTATTTAACAATCGTCCGCCTTATTTGGACGTCGAACTCGAAGCATATGACCGAGCCCAGGACTAATAAGGCCAAGGAGATTATACGTGTACACTATATTATATTGACTATATATTATATATACACTAGGTGTACTTGTACGTATGTTATAATGAAATGTGCTTCGAGTGCCTATACCAATAAACTCTGCGTGTTGTTCGGCACCTATAGTGCAGTGCGAACCTGTTATGCTCGTCCCAGCAGCGTATTATTATTATTATTATTATTATTATTATTATTATCATCATCCATCGAAAATCGAAAACGCCTATTGTAATGCGATAATAGATCGTAACATATTGTGTAATCGAATCGCGAGAAGATAATAATATTATCAGCTCAATATCGTTTCAACGAGCCTTGAACTGCTGCATGTATAAAATATCGCATTACCTGTTGCATTTCAACCAAAGTTCCCAGGGAGGCTATATATATAGTCATACTATACAGCAGGAGATCACCGACTATGGTTTCCACGAGGGTCCTTTTCGAAAGTCGCCAAACTCTCCGCGGTCCAAAACACCGTAATAATTCTCACTAAAAAGTTCATGAATCGGTTTGAAAATGGTAAAATAAGCAAAAAAGTTCGTTCACCAATTGTCTACCAAAAAATGTTCGGGACGAAAAGCACCCCGTTTGAAGTTTATGGGGACAACGGGATGCAATCCTCAAATACGGGACAACCCCTCAAAACGACGTATGGTCACTGCAGTAGTATAGGTAATATAATAAAAAAATGTATGCCAATATGTAGACAGTGCTCGACTATGTCGAGGCTGCCAGGTGAAATCGCGGTCCGTCTTCAAAACGTAAATAAGCAAAAAAAAAAAAATAAAAATAAATCCAACTTTTTCTTTATAAACTAGACTAATAATTTTCAGATTAAAATTCTCAACGACTGGGCCAGTAAGCTTTTAAAAATTAGACGGGGGCAAATGTTCTCTTTGCCCCCCACCCCTAAATGACGCCACTGGTCCCCACAATACAATACAAGTAAAAAATTATAAAAATGATAAAAATCAAATATTAAAAATACATCTAATTATACGATTATAAAGAAAAATCACTTTTGTGTTGATAACTAACGAAAAAAACTAGGACCCAACTAGTGAACTCTACAAAAAAAAAAACGGGCATCTAACTAGTATATTACCAAAACAAATCTGGGACCCAACTAGTATAGTACCTAAAATAATCCAGGAATCAACTAGTATAAGTAAATATAAATATACTACTACATAAATGTTATTATCCCCCCAGTGTCTGGGATCCAGCTCGATTGTTCTGATGACAGTAGCTCAGAATTTGTGGTTATAACTGTTGAATACTCCGAACGATATATGCCAATATCGATATAATGAGTTGTAATTGTATAATATTCAATATTTTTATTATAATGGTCGTACGAGATCCGAGGAGCTTTGATAATTGATACAATAACAAATTTCTGATTAAAAAAGTAAATAAATATGAATTTAAAAAATCGGAAGTCATATGAATTATAATGAAAAAAAATTCAGGGAGATATATTTACTTAATCTCCCCCCCTACCTAAATACGCCACTGTGAAGATCAATGATATAGTGAAACCACATCGTGTCAAACGATAGCGGAAAAAGATAATAGTCTTAAAAATTTTAATTTCCAGAAATTAAAACAACGTTACAAATACTACCTATAACTGTTAATTTTTTTTAAAATTTAAATTCATTTACTTTTAAATCATTAATATTTCTGATCATATTTCCCTAATTTTTTATTACAACCGAAAGTGGCCATTGACTAGCTAAGAAGTTCAGCATATTTTTAATTTTTAAGTCATCTATTGGTTAATTATTTTCATCATAAACTAAAAAAGTATCTTAATTATGTAAACACGGAGTTTATATTTTCATTGTATTAACTTAACTTTTCCCAGTTAATTTCCACTATCATTAAGTTATAAGTTGACATATTGGAGACAAATGATTTTCATGAGTTTGTAATACATGTTTCATCAAAATTCAAAAATAATAATTTAATTAATGTCAAAAAAAATTGAACCGTAAATCTATTACTTACACATTATGAATAATTTAAAGATTCAAATCCTAAAATGATAGAAATTAAAAATAATTGATTTTTTTTTATAACTGAGTTAAGTTAGAATTAATTTATATTCAAATATTTATTGTTTACTTTTAATATTACTATAGGCTATTAGTTTAATTTAACTTAAATAATTTGAATTTTTTTTTCTATCCCATATTTGATTGAGTCATTAAGTATCTACCTACCTATTTTACATTCTCAAATTTCTTTAGAAGCATTCATGTTTTTTTATGCTGGATTTGTTCTTTCTAAATTTATTTAAATCTTTTTTTATGTAAATCTTTCAAAGAAAGCCGAACACACACCTCACAAACTGTATATTATAATAGTAATTTTTGTTTTTATCACGTTAATCTAATAAATCGTCAAATAACCAAACGAAACTAATTTTAGTATCGTTGCTATTAGAACTTTGCAATTCGTCTCATCAATTCATTCAAGTCAATATGAGATTCATTTGATGTAATAACAACTGCACTATGATAATAATATTGTATTCTTCGGGACATGATAATATACTTTCGCTTCACATTACCTATATATTCTTTGTCGTTGAGTCAATAGAAAATAATAGTATATACATTATACAGTCTAGAAAACAACGATGGATCAATGTCGACAACCGACCGATTATTGATAAGAAAATGTTAACAAACGATCTCACTTCCATGTCGAACATAGTCCAAATTTGACAGTCAACGTTTCGAAATATTAAATAAATTGTCAAACACTTTCAAGTATACCAGCTACTAGCTATTTTAGATAGATACTTATTCACGTTTGAATTCATATTATATATATAATTGTTCACGTTCAACGATCCTTATTATTTTTAATTTAATTTCAAATTGCATATTTGTTATCCTCATATATATTATTATTTTTATGTTATTAACTTCTTATTTATCATAATATGTATCTATCATATTTATTACCTTAGGCGCGAGCGAGTTTTATATAAATATAAAATAAAATTAATTTCCAAATCTAACAATACCTAACAATTTCAAATCATTTTCGAAAAGCATTTATATAGTATAGTCAAATTACTAATAACCTATGAATTAAAAAGTTCATGTTGTAATTTAATTTAAATTTAAGTAAAATGATTTAATTTTTTTAATTTTATGTATAGATACACTATTATAACAAGTAGTAGTTTTCGGTTAAATTCTGATAAAAATGCATTCTAGATATTTTATACAGGTTATTTTTCGGGTTTCCCAGTGTTTCTGAAACATGAAGGAAAACTAGGTATATCGAAAATGACGGAATATTATAATATGTGAATATTAACTTTGCTCTCAGAATCGTTTTTTTAATACAATTATTTATCTATTAATATTTAAATCTAAAATGATATAATATCTATTACACTATCTGCGGAAAACGTATTCATCGCCTTTATCCGGACATTTTTTTGAATATCAACCATTTTAATGTACCTACCTATAAAAAAAAAAAAAAAAAATCCCCTTAAAAAATTTCGAGTTAATTTTCAGTAAACTATTTTTGTATTCCGTCAAGTTAAATACTACAATCAATGTAAAATAAAGTGTTACTAAAATTTTATCGCCATACCTATATATATGTATATATATATATATATAGATATTTAAATGAATTATAACTTTGTTTAGTATTACTTTTAATTTCTTTTAATTTTTTCGAGTTGACTAAAGATAAAAATAACTTTTAATTTAACTCTATTTGTCTGTATATTTACGATTGAAAATTGATCAGCTTGCACAGCCTTAGAAAACGTATTTCACGAATATATCGAATGGGTCTTGCAATAATAAAACTGCTGCAAGTGTTATCACACCTGTTAAAGAGTTTAGTAATGAATGTGAGTAGGTAAATACATTTAATTTTTTTTTTTTCAATAGGTGACTAGCAAAATAATATAATTATATAATTGTATAATAATCATATATTAATGTATATTATTATTATATACCTTTGTATATATGTGTATGTTCTAGTGACACTAATATGAATTAATAATTACTAAAGTAGGTATCTACTACTATACCATATAACACAAAGCAAGTCCTATAACTGTAAATATACCTACTATATAGGGCGTGAGTGGACATGACATTTTTTATTGATATGTTAATGCGACCTAAGAACGTTAATTATATAATGATTATTTTATCACTTCAAAGTTGCTCGTTTGTCCGTCGTATCAATTAAAGTCGAATAAAATGTACATTTTTATTGATCCTTAATTGTTTTCTATTTGTAGTTGTAAAAACGTTCGTACATTAAATATAGGTATATGTAAGTACCTATATATATATATTATATACCTACATAATATTACCGACAACAAGTTCCGTTAGTATAAATAAATATAAATGGTATTTACTTTATAAAAATATGATATTTATTTTTCAAGTAATCGACAGCAGTCGGACTTCTTAAGGCGAACAGTTAAGAGGACGTCGCACATGCGTTATTTTACCATAAAAAACTGCTTTGCGAGAAAAATGTGTTACCGGGTTATATAGTCGTAATTAAGAAACCACTTTTTTACACAATATCGTTAACAAATTTGTCTGTATTCTACCGTCGTCCTTTAAAAAAATGTAAAATATTAAAAAACTTATTAATTTTGTAAAAAAAAAAAAAAAAAAACATTTTTAGGAAGATTGTTTACAGATGGTTTGACATCAGTTATATTTATGATTTCGAAAAAATAACGACAACCGAACACAGGTAATTTTGTTTAAAATTTGTGTAAAAATGTTTTTTTTTAACTACAATTATTATAGTGGTCCCGAGAACACATTTTTCTTGTAACACGGTTTTGTTAACAAATATCTTAATTGCACAACAATAAAAAACGGTATTGACATACAACTATTTCAAATTACTTTTTAAATGTACTTTGATATTTTTAAATTATTAGATTTTCATTTTTCTTAAAATTACTTAAAATTTTCCTACACAAAACCCCTTAAAAATCGAATTTGTGACGTCCTTTTAACACAATAAATCATAACAAAATAATGACTTATAATTAATTCCAATAATAATATCTGAAAATAAATATTATATACTTATATATTAAATATACTATAGAATACTTAATATTATATAGGTAGATACTATTCTTAGGCTTTATAGAGTTTAGACAATGTTATTATAATACAAAATTAATTCAAATGGAAGAAAATGGAAAAATAATAAGTTACGTTATGTTAGGGATAAAGGAATAATATATGATTTAAGATAGGCCACCAAGTTAAAAATAAAATTAACTTTTTAACTGGACTTAAAGTTTGAAATTGTAACTTATGAGCTGGTTAGGGTCCAGTCTTGTATTTAAAGCTACCTATTTATAAATATATATCTAATATACAAATCTACTCATCGAGACGAAGTTAGAGTATATTATGTGGCTTGCGTTGGTACGCCTACGCGTGAATATTAAGTTGTTAAGGTCCAGAAACATTAGGTAGCTAATAATACGAATAACAAGACGTTAACTAGGACTTTAAACGTGTTTTTATTTGAAATTATAATATTATTTTTAAGGTACTTACGCAAAACTGAACAAACGTTTATTAATATTACTATTAGCTCAGTAACGAAAAATAAAGATTAGAGCTGACTATAAATAATGTAATAATAGTAAAATGTATATTATACGAGACATATGATAATACCTGTCGTGTATAACATAATAATATGATATGGTTGCAGACTGCTGCAGCACAAATACGTGTGCATTGGATTCGATTCATATTCAAATCTCCATCGAACTATAGGCGTGACATAATTTTCGAAATCCCACTACCTACTAGAAATATTATTCACACGATCGATCAAAAAATAATTATACCTAAAAAAATATTCACCGACTCGACGCTTTCCATAAAACGACGCACGATGACCATGAAATGACTTTTTATTTGTGTAAACAGAAACGTTAACCAGTTCATCTTTATATATATATATATATACCGCCCGTTCGGCGTGCTGACTTGACTCGTAATATTATTAATTATTATGTGTGACGAATATTTTACTGGCGTCCAAAATATAATAATATATAGGTAACTTGTTTAGACTACGATTTTAATATTCAAATGCAATCGCTATAAAGTGAATATACGTATATTAATACATATTTCCATTAACTCCAAATTCCATTAATATCATCATAATGCCTACAGAATAATCATAGGTACCTATATAAATATACATATCAGTGGCGGATCGTTTAGTCGGCAAATTCCGAAAAGGCCTCTAGCAAATTTTTGTTCCGAGGACCCCTCTAAACCAGTAGGTATATCGTCTATTTATTAATTTAATTTTATATTTTCTCAAAAAATATTTAAAATGTATTAAAATCGTATATACCTAATATATGCATATATGCATTATATCAAATTATATTGCGATTGTGATATAACAACTGCATATATGTAGTGGCGAAAATAATTTCCAATATCATTTTTTTTTTTTTTGTCTTTTTTCTTATTTTCAAAACGATTTCTATAATTTTTTTTTTTTTGTGGAGGAGAGGTCACCCGTCAAACTCCAGAGCTCAATGGGATTGACCCATTTTTCAGCATTGCGTCCCGCTGTTCCGACAAACTTCCAACAGGACGCTTATTGTGCCGTTTTAAATATTAGGTCCCGTTAATCTTCCGTTTTTTCTTTAAATTTTAATAATTATTTTGATATTGAAAAATAGTGATAAATTTGACGTACCTACCTACTATTCTATCATTTTTGAATAAATAGAGGTTTTATTTTGATCCGTTCAAAACGTTTCTAGAATATTGGACTGTGAACACAAATATCAGATACGTATATATTTATATATTTTTAGGGTTAAAGTCCAAGATAATACGTATCTATATATACAATTTTTTTTACTATTAAAATAATAATCCTGAATGGAATTTGGTCGAATATAAATTATTTGATATATATAATATATATATATATATATATATATATATAATGTAATGTAGGTATATATAATGTGAATAATATCATGTAGTAATAATATGATTAAAAATTAAAATACAAGAGTGGAAAATGAGTTCTAAATTTGAAAATAAGGAGTTTTGAATATTGAAAAAAAAATATTGGTATAAATATTATACAATTTAAATTTTAAAACAGTAATCCTATTTAAGAATATTTTCCTAACGTTTTAAAATGTTAATAATTACGTTCAAACAAAGGATGATAGGTACATAAAAAAAAAGGACAGTTCCGGCGCAAGGGGAGAACAAAGTGTGCCCATGCACCAGCTAGGCCCCACAAAATTTGAGAAAAGAAATGATTTTTGAATAGTTTACAAAATACCGTTTTTTTGCTTGCTTGCTTATTTTCCTTTTTTTGGATTAAAATCAATTTACTCTATATAGGGGCTCCGCGGAAATAGTGAAATACCTATTTATTTTTTTTTTGCTTGTCTTATATCAGGCCCCGAAAATTCTCGAGCTGGCACTGGGAGGGGGGATGGGATTGAGGTTGTGTAAAATATGAATTCGGTTTTTTAATTTTCTAAATACCGTCACTACCCCATATTGAATAGAGTGCTTTTACTCTACTAGTATATATAACTAACCATAATTGCCTGCTCTGTGTATTATTGAATAATAATTTACCTCCCTCCCCCTTTCCCCTTAAAGGTCGAATTAAAAAAAAATCCTTTGTGCACGTGTATCTATGTCATTAAAGGAATACTTTCAAAAAATGTAAACTTTCAATGAAAAGTAGTTTGGGCTAAACATTGAATAATAATTTACCTCCCTCCCCTTAATGGTCGAGTTTCAATAAATCCTTTCTGTACATGTATCTATGTCATTAAAAGAATATTTTCTGAAAATTTAAAACTTTCTGGAACGAGTAGTTTGGGTTAGTCGTTGAATAATAATTGACCACCCTCCCATTTTCCCCTCAAAGGTCCAATTTCAAAAAATCCTTTCTTAGCGGTATAGTTGATGTCATTAAAGGAATATTCAGGAATGTTCCCCTACTTCGTTTATATACCTGGAGTTTCGGCTGAAAAGTAATCCCCGATAGAGAAATAGAGTACCTATAGGTTGTTTGATGGGGAATGTCCCGGGTTCAGGTCAGGCCGAATCGAAATTTATTGCACGCAATTTGTCTGTTTTTAACATTTTTTTCTAATGTTTATAAAATATTTATTTTATAATATTTATTAACATTTAAATTTGGTTCATTTGATGAAAATCCAATAAATATAAAATATTGAATATTGGAATTTTAATGTTTATTAAATATTTAATAAATATTTTCATGTCACTTGGGTAGGTTAGATATTTATTTTTATCGTATAGGTGACGGAACGCGTGGTGTTGTAGTGTACCTATGCTCGAGCATTTTTTATCCTGTATAATATGTACATAACCGACTGTTTTGCATATATTATATATATATATATATATATATATATATCTAAGTACGCTCATACATATATATATATATATATATATACATATATATATATGGTAAAAACACACTTATACAATGACCGGGGACGATTGGAAGAAAAAACATGAAAAAATAAACGATAGGCGGGGAAGTCATCGCAGCGGTCGTAAATCAGTCCTCGGCGGACCAGCTGAATGTATTGTATATATATATATATATAGGTATAATAGGGCCCAGACGTGAAGATAACGCGCTGACTTGTGCACGTTTGCGAGCGTAAAAGGACTCGAAAACGCGAAACGGGTCGTACACGATCAGAAATAATAAGAGAATGAAGAAAGAAAAAAAAAAATTCTTGGAGGAAAAGAAACGTGAGACAAACGCACCCCGCGCGCACCCGATGTCGTCGTGATTTTTCCGCCACTGTGACAGCCGTGGCGGGGAGGGAATATTATTATATTATATATTGCCAGTATATATACATATATGGCGGAGGACGGACGGTTTTTTTGTCCGGCATAATATTATTAATATTCTAACTCACTCGCGACCACGATCCACCAAGTCCAAACCACCATTGACATACTGTAATAACATCGTATTAAATGCATAGATAAATAAACAAAAAGTATATTAAATCATTTCAAGGCTGGACATGGTCGTAAGTATTAATACCAAAGATGGGCAACAGATAATGGAAACAATCAATTAAAATTATTAGTCAAGTGGAATTAGCCCAAAAGGCCTCCGATTAAAAGTCGATAATAAACAATTAAATTAATTTCAACTCGTCAAGTTTAAAGTGAAAATGGCAACAATATAATTTAAGTATTAACTGGGTAAAAAAATTATAGTTTCTTTTTTTTCGTCTATTAGAGAAGTTAGTATACGAAAACTTGCAAAAATTTATAATCGATTTTTCCAAATGTTGATTTTGTTTTTTTTTTCGTATTAAATACCCATTTACTATAGTAATTGATTATTGTATTTTAATTTCTATTGAAATATGCAGTACATCAAATTCACAAAAATTGTTAACCTTCAATGTATTTGGATTCTATAAATCAAAAGATAAAAGGAACAACAAGTAATTAATAATTAATAGCTAATAATTTAAAAAAGTAATTCTTCGGATCTAATTTAATAGTTTATTTTTTGTTAAAACTATTTAGTATATTTATTTACCTTTTATTTAGCGTTTATTATTCTTATTCCTATTATTACTTTCGTTACCTATTTAAATTTATTTATACCATATTTTGTATTCATAGGGCATAGTCCGTAAATTTTAAATTAAATTAAATTAAAAAAGCATACCTATACTTACCATAATGTAAAAAATTTTTTATTAAAAATGTTTTTAAATTGAAAAATATTATAAATGTAGGTAAACGTAATATTATATTGTTTTGTTCAATTATTAATGGAAATACAAAAATGAATTAACACGTACCTATACTGAAAATATAAATTGTCATTTGGAAACAAAATTATAATTCGGGCTACGTTATAAGTTAGGTAACAGATATACTTATTAAAAAAAATAACTCGTTATACAAATTAATTAAAATGAACTAAGAATAAAATTAATTTATTTAACTCGATAATTACTTTGACTTTTTTTATGCCTTATTGTTGAAATAAATTATTTATTTTTGCCATAAATCATTATAGGTATATGGAGTATGATAATAATATTGTTCTCTTTTTTTGTAACTTTAGTCTGTATATAATTATATGTGTACGTATATGTATATGTATAGTATGTATAATATATGTATATGCCTTTACATTAACGATCAGGTAAAGCGTGCTAAATAAAATCGTTTGGTCTGGACGACAAAAATCACAGCAGGATCGTAAAAATGCATATCGTCGCGTTTTTTCGACTATAACATATACATCCAGTTATCAACTGTGGTAAACTTCACAAGTAACCTGTACCATTTATACATATAGGTATCAATTTAAATTTAATTTTTAATTTTATATAATCTTTTGGCCAGCGACCGCATCGAAATATTATATCGCGAATCGCGATAGTCGTACCACCGGGGGGTCTAGTTTTAAGTGTAATATTGCGCAATACTGCATCACGTCCTGTATCGCCGTTGAGTATTGATACATTATAATATATATATCTATTATAGTTAATATTATAAAAAAAAATACGTGTCAAAAAGCACGTAGACCTTGACAACGAAAATCGCAATCGGTTCCGTTATTGATAAAATTCATGTCGATTTACCGTACACGGGATATCCGATTATTTTTTTGCAAGTAATATATTATTATCGTGGTTAGTTTCACAGCGATACTATAATATAATAATTTAATTGCGATCGAGGTCCGATTTTTTTAATGAGCATAATATTATATACTGTAAGACTATTCAAATGTGTTTCTATTTCCTATCGGAATTCGTTATAGTAATCATAATAATGTCGTAATAAGTATCTACAGCGGTGGTGTATTTGAAAAGGGCAATATGGGGATATGATATATAGATCCCTTCCCTTGGAAGTTTTTAGATTTTGAGCGAAATGAAGAATGTATATTGGTTTTATGATGATGTGTTTTTGTTTTTTCTATGTTTGAAGGAGTCAAGCAAGAGATTTGCGGAGTGAAGAGCTTTTTTGATGAAAGAAAATTGGTTCTAATTGGTATTTTAAAGTATCCGTTTTTAGATTTAACAGTAATGGTAGAAATAGTAGTAGTTTTCTTAAGAGTAAAGAAAAACTACCTTTTTTTCACAAAAATAATTTATAAATGTAGGAAAAAAAGTAAAATAACAAATAATAATATTATCATATGGTTACTTATTTATACATTTTTTTATATATACATATATAATATTATAACTACTGAAATTTGGTTTTCGAATGCTATGATTTATCTTTGCTTTCAAATTAAAATAATGATTACACACTATCCTACCCCCAAAGGGTCACGATTTATATTTAATTTGTATCCTAATCTATATCTGGACGACTTTTTTTTAGTTTTATCCACTGTCCACGAAAAAATAGTTTAATAAATATTAACGCTTTAACTATTGAGATAATGTTTTCTCGATCACTTGTGAAACTAAAATTGCTTATTTTTGAATATATATTTTTTTAGTGCGAACATGTGTCCAATATAATTCTATTTCAATAATTATTTATTTTCATTATTATACCGGTTTGGGTAACCGAACCCTTATTGGTTTCTAAAATATTAAAATCTCACTTATAACAAATACTATAAATTGACATGATAACAATGTGAAGACAAGCTCCCTAGAAATCCACAAGGTTGCCTATACGTCTTATACTAGGGCGTTAGTTATACCTGCACATGAGATACTATATTATAGTATACATAGCTATTATACTATTTCATTTCTATATTATAAATTATAATTTGTAATAATATAAATTAATTATACCTGAGTTTATTCCTGGGAGATCAACAATGGAGCCGATATTTTGTATTAGAATTGTATCCTATTTTTCTCGTTAAATCGATTAAATAAAATGATGTACATGTCTGACATAGGAATATAATTTCGTATTTGTAAATATACTAAAAACTGTTGCTAAAATAAAATTAAAATACATAGATCTAAAAAACAGCCAAAAACTAAAAGCTATTGTCTAATATATTATTATATAATAATTATATATTAATATATTCAAATTTAAACTAATGTCGCCACGTGATGAAATTCATTATTCAAACGCAAATTTCATTGATATCTTTATTCGTTGTTTGTGTATCATTGAAACAAAATTTGGTGTAGCATTGTTAAAATATATATATATTCACCTTTTAATATAGGTACTAGGTAAATTCCTCATATATAGGTGCGTACTGGCTCTGCCGGGATACTGAGAGTATCCCCATAGGCCATTTTACTTGCATTTTATAAAAATAAATTTGATAATTCCTTAAAAACATAAATAACAAGCAAAAAAACAATGGTTTTGGTCGACCTAATTCGAATTTATATATAAAATATAATTTGTCCAAGTTCGAATTTCTCCTCAAGTTCAGTTCGATTCGACTTTCGAACCCAAACCGAACTCTTGAATTTCAGTTCGATTTTTCGAACTTCGAACTGTTCAACCCACCTCTAATATATATATATAATGTAAATACAATGCATAATATTGAAAATCGGATGCTAGTTCTTTATTTATATTCAACTAAATACATTTAAAAATTTAAAATTGTAAAAATTTTGCCTCCAAAAAATTTTCATACTTCCCATCACGAAAATCATAAATACACCACTGATCTGCTGTATATAGATTCGATTACAATAATTTCAATATTTCAATATAAAGTGGGTACTCCCAATACTTTAAGAGTATCTACATATATTTATTTTATTTTTTTATTTATATACATTAGTTCTTCAAAGAAGAAATAACAGGTTTATGTGAGGTAAATACCTAAGTAAGACATATATACCTCCTAAATGTTACAATATATAACGTGACGATAATACATTATTGAAACAACGAGTTTGTACAAAACAATATGTACTTTAGGTATGAACTTCAGTAAGAAAAACACTTATGGTGCACGGAAAATCGATATAATATAAAACACGAGATAAATATATATTTTTAGTTTCAAATATATTATTGCGTCTTAGGTAAAAGCTGCCTATATAACAAAAATCTACATCACCTCATACCCGGTAAATGTTTTTACACTTTTAACCTTTAGGTTATCGAAATATACGTATGTAATAGTTATTATTATTCCGTTAGACATGTATTTTCTTTAAATTATTTTCAGATCTTGTTCGTGATTTTGTTTCACGTAATACGATAAAGAAAATGATAGCCTGGGAAAGATGATTGATTTTTTTAACTAGTTAAGTTTAGTTACGATTGGTAAGAATAAGTAAAATGTATAACTTTCAAGTTCAAATTTAAAATTTCAAAAAAATAGCTTACCTTAATTAAACTACAGTTAACTGAACTATCTAAGTTAAATATGTAATTTAACAAGAATAAAAAAAAAACAATTCGTTATTTTAGAAAAAAATATTATATTTTGGATATAATTCATGAATAATACATTGAAATATTATGAATTCATTCCTGAAACGAATATACCTATCCTTATTCCTTAGTATTTAAGAACATTTTAATTTACTACATGAGCCAAATGTAATACTTACGTAATTTGGATATCATTGTATATATACAATTAGGTACCTAACTCAATTTTATAATGAAAGTAAATCAACAGTGTTAATTCAGTTTAAATTAACTGAAATTTAACAAAATTTTAATTTGTTATCTAAATATGTATTACAAGATATTAAAGAATTTTATCAATATTATGTTTATACCGAGAGTATCACAACAATATCTTATTCAATGTCAATATTGAATATTATTTAATATATATGTATAGAAGTTGATACACTAATTTCATATTTTCATTTCACGGCCATTCGTGTCCAACATAGTCAATATCCGGCAAATATCCTATACAATAAATTTACATAAAATTAGTATTTAGCACATTGTTATTATTCGTACTAAATAATATAACGAATGAAGAGATGGTGTACGAATTACAAATACGTAAAAAAAAAAAAAAAACGTTGTTTTGATAATTATAAAATATTTACGAGTTACGGATATAATATTTGTAGCATACAAACATATTGGCATTTCAAATATTTTAGTATATTTACTATTTATTATAACTCAAGGCTGAGTATTGTTTAAATTTAATTGAAATTTAAGTTGATTTTACGTAAAATAAGTTTATGTCACTTAGGTAATGAATTACTTATTTATTATATAAGTGTATTAACTTCTAATTGTATATAAGTTAGGTACTTTTTTTTGTGTACCTTTAATAGGAGCAACTCCTGAGACTTGTTGAGAGAGCTAGAACCATCACTATAAACATAAAAATAAAGCCTTTTAAAACTCAAATAAAACTTTTCTACATAATATTTATAATCATAATCGGTTTAGGTAGCTGTAACTCAGAGACTACCTGGAGTTACTACTGGCTTAGCTATATTTTGGACTAATATCGAATAGACATTTTTATTGTTTATTTATTTGTTATAAAAAATAAGTTTAAAATCAACAAAAAATATATAATATAATATGATCATCACTATTCAATAAGATTTTAAATAGTATAGGAAAATACACAGACAATATTATACTTATATTATTACTGAATATAAACTTTCTAAATTTAACTAAAAATGAAATTGAAAAATAATTTTAACATAAACTTTCAACCTAAATAAATGTTATAAAATGAAACTAGTTAGATAAAACCTATTCTGTGAGAGTGCTAATCGCTATAGTTTTGATATAAATACGTATTTTTTAGTTAATTTGATGAAAAAAATAAAACAGTATAAACTAATTCCATAATATTTTTAAAACAACTATTTTTATTTTTAACTTGTCGTCAAAAAAATTAGATAACTTGCCCGACATTGTTGTTATAATATTAAATGACCCGTGTATTGTATTCCGATTACTTTTAAATGGTATTATTTTATATCACTGTTATTGTCACAGTGCCTCATTTAAAGTTTAAACTACTGAGAGGATATAATTTCATTTATTTATGTTGCTGTTTATATAGCAAAATAAATAACAAAATAGGAAATTGCATTTGTGAAGGTTTTTGTTTGGCGAAATAACTAAAAAAAAAAAAAAAAAAAAAATAAAATTTAACTTCGTTGAATTAATAAAAAAAAAATACATTAATACGTCTATACAAATTAAAATTTGAAGTATATATTTTAGTGAAATGGACATTTATATCTATTTCCATTGATAAATTAAATTTTAAACAAATATTCGTATATACATTAGTCAATATGTTCATATATGAACTAAAACAGAAACTGAAAATCCACTAATTATAATAATACATTTTTCAAGTGTTTCATTCTTTCAGGTTAGATGAAAAACAAAAATTACAGAAATTAATTCATGTATCATAGTATAATATTGTAATGTTTATCTTGAACTTTTGATAGACCTCTCTTAACTCGTGATAGTGAAGGGATCCCAGATTTAATTTAAAAAAATACTACACACTTTTATTAGACTTTTAAATTTTATAAATTAGTATAACACATACAATTATAATAAATTAAAACTCAAAATTATTTTTAAATGACTTTACTTATAGAATTATAAAAACGTTAAGCTGGTCAACCGTCAATCCAATATTAATTTTTGTTTTTATACAACTTTCCAGTTTTTTTACCCAACTTTTCCTTTATACATAGGAAAATTACAGAAAATGGAAACATTACTTCCTTAAAGTATTAATAACTAGATAAAAAAATTTTATCAAAAAGTCCTTAATCCAAAAGTTCCCCTACATTCATTTTATCCCTTACTTGGTATACAATTATAAAAACATAGGAAATATTTACTATTTTTAAATTCAAAATTAGATATATTCTTATCTTTATGTTCGATTATTCATTAAAAATTAAAAAAGATAATGATATATTTTGACATTTATTAATGAGTAAATATTCTTTGTACTTATATATTATATATTCTGGTCCTTGAAAATACTGGTCAAAATCGATATTTCGAATATTTTGTCGGGACACCGGGACACTTGATTCAAACACAGGACGTATATGGGATCCCTATATGATAATGTAAAAATAAATAATTGCAGCTGAGGCAAATAAGAAAATTTAAATTTAAAATTCAATATATCCATCACCAGTATCCTACCCGACAATCAAAATACATCCACCAACATCCCTTACTTCGATCCTTAGAGGTACTTTTTTTTAATATCTCAATTCATTTTCAAATGGGAATAAATACTTTTTATTAGTAAAATACTTTTTTTTAAAGTATATAATATTATATTATACCTTATCTACTCACCTATATAAACACATATATACAAGAGCCTAGCAAGGGGAAGGGATTAGAGAGCTATAGCCCCCTCCCCCATTGGCTGTGTGTTTTTTTTAGCTATTTATGCTATTAATTGATTGCAGTTATTTGGTGATAATTGTAGTTTTGTCAAAAACAATATACTATTATAAAATGTATGAACACAATCATTATAATGTTATAAAAAAAGAAGAGTTTAGAAGACAACTTTATTCAAATATTTCATCAAAATACTCCTAGATGACTGCAGTTAGAAGTTTGGGGATCCTAATTGTTAAAATAAAATATGTATTATAAAAATAACAATATGTATAATATATGATACAAAATTAATATATATTATAAAAAATATATTTAAAAAAATATGCCTAGTATATTCATAAAATTTTTATAAAGGTAAAAATTAGTTTCGTCTATAAGTCATCATCAAGTTGACTTACATGCGATTTTCAAGGGGTTCTGTATAGGTAATTTTTATGAAATTTTAAGAAGAATAAAAATCTCATAATTTTATAATATTTAAGTACATTTTAAAGGTAATTTAAAAATATATGTTAGTACCCCTTTTTATTGTTGTGTAATCACGATATTTTTTAACAAAACTGTTTTGCGAGAAAATATTGTTTACGGGCTGTATTTGTAATTAAAAACCAAATTTTGACACAATATTTTAGACAAAATTATCTGTGTTCAACTTTCGTTTTTTTTCAATGTCAACAGTATAACTGATATTATGCCATCTGTAAAAATCCCCTAAAAAATGGTTTTTACAAAATTAGTAACTTTTTTTAAGATTTTATGTTTTTCTTTTCAAAGACGATAGATTATTTTATCAACAGTATTGTGTCAAAATTTAGTTTCTTAATTACAACTACAGCCCAAGAGTAATTTTCTCTCGCAAAACAATTGTTTTGCAATAAAATAATGCATGCGTCTCCTCTTAATGGTATCAAGTTGAAACCTGTTGATAACTTGTAGTCGAAACTAGTTGTGACCTTTATAAACATGTTACGAATACTCTAGGCATATTTTCTTTTTATATATTTTTTTATAATATATATTAATTTTGTATTATATGTATAATATATAAAATATTCTTATTTTTACAATATATAAACTATAAATATTATATAATATACTCAAATATATTTATATATATATTTTTTAATTTATTCCTATAATTATAATTATATTTTGTGTTGTATAATATCTATCATTAAATCAATGTACTTTTTGACATTTTTAAGTAATTTTTTTATTATCTACATAGGTAATATAATATTAATATTATATAATATATATATATATACATAAACCTATAAACTGAATTTGTCTGGTTTACGATACATATTATATAAATTATTATTTATCATTTCCTGGACGTTTTTAATATATTGAATTGCACTTAATAGGCATTACAGAAAACATATTTTTTCCATTTGAAAGTATCGATGTTCTTATCCAGTTAAAAAAAAAATCAAACTGTAGATTTTCAATGGATTGTAATTTATATACCTATATGGAAACATTTAAGGGATCTGAATTGCGTATATATATAAATAATACAAGACGTATGTAAATATTGTATGATACTCTTACTATACAATGTATGTGATCCTCATATTCTGTCTCGAGACAAAATTGCAGGCAATTTAAACATTTTAATTCATAAAAATGAAATTATTTATTAGTAAACACATAATGAATGTGAAAATATAGACATAATTTTTATATTTTATCTTCATATATTTATAGTATGACCTTTATAATATTATGTTGGTATATAAGTATTTATTAATTAATGTATTATCATAAATACACATTACTTCAGTTCAATATCAATATTTTTATTAAATGTTTTTTTCTGTTAATTATTATAACTTATAATAAATTATAAAAAAAATTTACACACTTATAAGGAAAATAAATAATCTACTTGTATTTATGTCAAATGTATCATTTTTATTTAAGTTTTACAAAAAAGAATCGTTTTAAAGAATGGTTTATACAGATTTGAAATATAGTTAGGAAAACTAATAAATAATTCTATGAGAAAAGAAAGAGAGAGAGAGAGAGAGGAGTTATATCCAACAGCAGTTACCAAAAAGATACGGTAAAATTCCAGTAGCACACGAAAAAGTAGAACTTCTTGAAATTTTCGAAATTTTGATTACAAAATGTTGACACTTAAACTAAAGGATATTAATAAAGACTGTTGGCCATTATGTCTATATCTAAAAAATAGCGAAAAATCGAGTATAACCAATGTGGTTTTATATCGTTTATCAACGCTAAAAGTGGCAACTTTTAATACCTTATTATTGTAGTTTCAAGCTCTAAGAACAGGATTTATACATCTATTATGTAATATTTTTAAAAAAACCAAGAGTTCTGTACATAGTATAAAAAATATTACAGTTTAAATCTAAAACCACTTTTCTAAATAATTTTAGAATACTATATGTTATAGAATAAATTATGTAGATATACGTCCATTTTATATGTCAACCAGTACCAGATCCAAAATAATATTTGACAGTTATTTTTTACCGTCGTATACCTACTGCATGACAGATATGTAAAATATGTACACATTTATATAATTTTTCGATTTATTTATCAGTTTAATGTTTACACAGAATTTATATACGATATGTTTACACTAGATTAAAACAAACTCCGACATATTTTGTGTAAAATAATATATCGTACACATTATATATACCTCAGCCCTACGCGATGCTTTGAAAACGATTTCATTCTTGATTATTTTGGAATTTTAGTTTCGATATACGATATCCATTTACCTACATATTTTAGATGATAAATTCAATGTAACCTATGTACTTAATTATAATATTAGGTATGTAATATAATTTATAATTAGTTTATTTTTTTTTTTTTTTCATCAATTTAATGAACTATAATATAGGATACTTACCTATTATAGTTCATTAAATTTGTATGTATAGGTATAGGTAGGTACGAGATACCTATAAATAGTTTAAATAGTTTAATAAATTTTACTTTTTAAGAATATTCTTATTACATACAATAACATCAAACGAATAATTTAATTTTTATAATAAATATATTTACTCACGTCAAATAATAATTTCATTAAAAATGTATTTATAGGAATATATTGTATATATTATATATTCTGAATGTTAAAATGTTCATAACAGTTTTTATATTTTAAATTTGAATTTAATTCACTCAATTTGTTCACCCAAGAGGTCTCTTATCTTTATGATTCTTAAAAAATCTAACATAATATAATATTAGTGTATCAGGTAAATTATTTATGTGATATAAACCAACATCCAGAAATATTATATTTAAATATATATATTGAAATTGTATTTAAATCACAACTAAAAAGAACAATTTAATCGTAAATTATATACTATATAGGACCAAGATTTTGATGTATATTGACATAACGTTTCCCAGTACCTATTAAAACAAACTTAACCAGAAGTAAAAAATATATTAGTACATACTAGTTATTTTAATGTAATGCAATTTTCATTGGAGTGTGAAAGAATCTGTTGGATTTAGAATTACGATTTTTTACTTTTTAGATTCTGAGCGAAGGAGCAATTTACATTGATGTGTTTTTCTAAATTTCATTTTTATGTCTGTACCCAAAAATTAAATTAGAAGGAGTGCTCCGATCGCGACATGCACACCCTGTTTCCGGTGTCAAATTATATCTAGTTGGTACTTTAAAGAGGTAATTTTTTGATAAACGCATTAAAAGAAAAAACAACCAAAGTTTTTAAAAAAAAGATAAAACCACGATTTTGTTAAAACCTAATATGGTTTTTTATTGTTGTAAATTTTAAGACTTGACAATTGTATTCAATGTTAAAAACATGTTATTATAGCTATATTCTAAATATCTCAAAAATCAGCTTAAGTAAAAAGAAAAATGACTTTTTATAACTAGACATTTTTATACATTTATACATTTTTAAAAATAAAAAATAAATTTGCCATGGTTACTATACATTACCGAAGAAATTATGACATTATAAAATATTAAAAAAAAAAAATGTATGGACTGTAATTAGTTAACTATGTATACCGAACCAGGTATGTCCGAAGAAATACAAGATAGTCCGTTTACTTTCCTGAAAACAAATAAATCAAAAAAAAAAAAAAATCATAATCTTTTTCACTAGTAGTCGACCACCACATGGACCTTAAATTACCTACTAATTGCCGACTGGACTTAAAATTTTGCCGACTTATTTCCTTAAGTTGTCAGGGGTCCATCCATCCCTCCCCTCGGGATAGCACCAAACTCAGTTCCAAATCATTTTATAGAATGCAATGATTTATTCTTGTTTTCAAATGTAATATATCCTTCCAACAAGCAAAGTGCCTTTCATCACCTATTCCCGACCATTTTTTCTTTTGCATTTTTGGACGTTTTTTTATGAGATTTTTTGCGATTTTAAGTGAAGTTTTAGAAATATATAAAGGTACTTTCATTACCTGTATCTGGACAACTTTCTAAAAATTCGTATGATGAAAATTATTTATATAATAATACTGTTATTTGATTGAATGGAATTTTTATTATTGATTAAAATTTATTTTTATGTTTACATTTTATACTCGTGGTGTATAAATAAATTGTTTATTATGTTAACATATTTTAATGTAAGATTGTTGAGATTTTAAAATCAATTTTACATTAACATTAATATTATTATTTTTTTTTTTTAATGCATTTTAAAAGTGTTACAGTTTTAATATTATATTATGATGATAAATGAAAATAATAGGTTGTATTATTATATATACCTATATATATATATTATATACTATCTGATGACTGACAGTAATGTTTGTTATTTTATTGTTATTTCAACGATGCCAAATCGCCAATTAATTAAATTAATTTATCAATTAAAAAAAAAACAATAACAGTAATAACCTATATTTTAAAAATTGTTTAATCAAAATTATTTGAAATATTGAAATAATTACAATTGGACAAATCGAATATACAATATACAATATATATATATATTATAAGTGTAAATAAGTGTTTTAGCGTTATTATGCTGTTATCAGAAAATATAAGGTCGTATAATAATAATTAATACATTAGGTACTGGAATGAACATTAAGATGATTATAATAATGAAGATAATTAAGTGTTTAAGTAATTATGATTATTATATAAGTTATACGTTTAATAGATTTATTTTTAAAAATTGCATGTTGTGTATTGATGTTATACGCTTAAATTTTTCGAAAATATATACCTATTCGTCATTATAGGGTCAGGATTAATTTAAAAACAACAAAAGTTATTATATAATACATAAGAAAGCCTTCGTATAAAAGAATATAAAAATATATAATTAAACGGATCATAAATCAAAATAAAAAGACAATACATATTATAAAAAATATTACGAAATATATTCGCCAAAGATAATAAAGTAGTGATTAGATATGTACCTAATGTGTTTTAGAATCAGACAAAGCATAGTAGACTTACGATATAAATTACGTGTTTTTTCGGTATAAATAACTCTTACTTTACCTAAAGTGATTTCAAATGGTCACTTATATATGCACATTTGGCAGAAATTGAGTCCAAATAAAAATAATATTTTTATTACGTTTGACTGCTTTAGGAAAAAATCAAAGGAAAACCTTTTTTTCAATAAAATTCATAAATATCATAATTTGTTTGTGTATTATGATCAAAATGTTTTCAAAATGGTTTAGTACTTAATTATTAGCTTTGTTGGTTTCGGGCTATTATTAAAAATTTAATACTCCTCTACATCCGCCCTAGTAACTTACCCTAAACAAAATTCCCATCAGACTGCATTATAATTAGATGAGTATATCTAAATTAAGAACAGGGGCAAATGAAGCGGAACCCACCGGAATCACTATTGTCCTACCTTAAAAATAACTATAACAAACCCATTTAATATAATAACATAATAGTGAAAAACATTTTAATTAATTGCGTAGTGCGTATGCATATATTACCTATTTTGCCTGAGGTTAAGTTTAAAAGTGTTCAAATAAGATAAAACCAACAAAATAATGATCGGTTATCATACTTATTTTCGTAATCTACACAAATTTAAAATTATACGCATTTTCATCGTGTTATGTATGTACTCATTTGTAATATTATTAGGTATTTATTGTTGTAAAAATATTATTATAAAATGATTTTTATATTTATTTATCGTTCGATATTATTATAATGATGATTGTTTAGAAGTTTTTTTTAATATGATTTGCACATGAAAAATTTAACGGGCAATTACTATAAAAAAAATTTATTTAGATAAAACTAATGATATTTTATTAATTGAACTTTTAATTTATATGGGTAATATACTGATATAAAAATGTTTTCAACTGATTTACTTGAAATTGTAATTAACTTTAACTCTTCGCCAGTGACGTAATTAAGAATATTTTATGAGTAGGGAGGGTTATCATAGAATATATCAATTGGTTAGACGGAGACAGTAAATGCGGGTACTACGTCCTCTCGAGAGTAAAGAATAGTTTAAAAAGCAATAACAGTACAGTGATTTTACTGAAGTGTGAAAGTAAAAGTGTTTGATTATACGATAAACTTACTGGATAAAGACATAAATCATGTTATCAGTTATATTAACAACTTACCGATAAAGCTCTTAATTTTAAAATTTATATGTTTTTTTTTTATTTCGTAATGATTCACAAATTTTTATTTAAAAAAATTCACATGAAATTAGGATAAGAAACCAACATATAAATGCATAAATACAGCATAAGGGGATCTATTGTGTAATTACGACCCTGCAGCTCATTTAAACATTTCAAATTAACTTGATTTGAGTATAGTTAATAAAGTATAGACTTTTCCAGGATTGCTTTGTTTTTTTTGTGTTTTTGCTTTGAGTATTTACAAATAAATAACTTAATTTATTAATTTAGTAACGACTATATACGTTTACTAAGCAATTGAGTAGTTTTCTCAACTTTGTTTAACATAATACATATTATTAATTACCTACCTATTGTATTCAACTATTGTGTTATTAATGCGGTTTTATTTTACGAACAATACCTATAGTATTATTTAGTATATATACTTATGACATTTGAATGTGAAAGTTACCACAATATAGACGGAAACATTTTTTAAATATATGCCTTCGAATAACTAGGTATACCGCTGTATAATACATACCGTAAAGTATCAAATATATATAATATAACCATACTGTATACATTATAATATGTATCCATGTGCAATTTAATTTCAAATCTATATCGACGTTCATTATTTATACGAATAAAAATTACTAGGTCACATATATTTTTGCGTATTATATATTTTCCTGAACGACAACTGAAATAATATTATTGTTTGCAGTACAGATTAAATGCAGATGTACACAAGTGTTACCGTTAACGTTACACATACGTAAACAATATATTATTATCGATTGAGCCATTGAAGACATTTTGGCCATAATAAAAGAATAATTATATAACAATATCCAATAATCGTTATCGTTTATATACAAATATATACTAAGTTAATAAAAAAAAAAAATAAAAAAAATGTCGTTGTAAAACCACTAGCTCTCTCGCTCCGATCAGAATCTAAAATATATAATTGATATAAAATTCATTCAATACCTATAATTGAATATTATTAACATATTTTTTACCCGTAAAATAATAAGTAAAATATTTCGTATCATAGATATTTATTTTATTTATTTATTTATTTTATTTTATTCAATTGCATATACTATGAATACTGGGCACCACTGAGAAAACTCGTGTTGGGGAGGGGGGCAGAAAAATGGATATATACTATTCAGCAATGCTGAGCAAATCAATGATTTTTTCGTAATTCAGTCACTGAGGCCAAATCAATTTTCGGGTGGTTAAAACAGACGTTTAATCTCGATTCAACCAAGAGACTGCTCAAGACTAAGCTTACCAAAAACATAATAGATAAACTGGAAGACCTAACTTTGGTTGTTTAAGACCTAGTGAATGAGGGTATAGAAACGCAAACTGTAGGATGCGAGACAAATTCCCGAACGTCTGGTGGAGACATTCTCGGCAGTTCCAGCAGAACGTGATAGTCAGCTGGACCAGGCGATTCAGTCCATCTTGCAAGAGATACTCCTCGTACCACGACAAGATGATGGGTCCAATGCCCAAGAACGTGCAAAATTCTCATAAGTTGTGCCCGTAGGTGATACAGGCACGTCACCGCAAGAAGAGCCAGAAACAAGGGAGCTCCGTCAACAACAGATCCAAGTCAAAGACCAATTCCAGATCAGTGTCTCGTGCCCAGAAGGCCAAACAGAAAAATACCGAATCGAGAATTGCAATTCCTACCCCTGCTTTCTTCCAGTCCGCCAAAGTGGGACAGTCCATCTAGAGGCCAAAACCATTATGTAAAGTATATTATTTTATCATCAAAATTCGAAATATTCTCGTTTTTAATATTAACCTCTATTCCACAACTGTTCAAATTTTTCCTTTTTACATAATTGTTTATCGATATAAAATTTTAGATTAATATCTGAAATTTGTACACAATATTGAGAAAACTGTTCTTCAATCGTGTTTATCGAATATTTTTGAAATCGAATATAGATTTTTGATTTTTGGGTTTCGTTTTGCGCCTTTTAAAGTCTTGTGTCCGGGGCGTAGGCACGTTTCGCCCTCCCCCACTCTTGGTACAGCTCTGTTGGTTATTATGAATAATATTACAATATATAAGTACTATATATACTAAATACAACTCTCCACATCTATATATGGATATTAATTTACTAATTATTATTAGTCGATAGTTACCTATATATTCGGTATTGTTGGTAAATTTTATAATAGTTGCGTATTTTCCGGTCATATCGTATATACGTATAAACTCCTATGTGTTTATACACCAAATGCAGATAGGTACCTACAAGATGTAAGTAAATAAAAATATTTATTGATTTAAATTGTGAGTATTCATATTATGCAATTTTTATTACCTATTATTTTATCATCAAATTAGAGTACCTATAAAATATATAATATATCTACTAGTATATGGATATATCTACTCATATTTTAGAGGGGGGGGGAATACTATGATATTTTTTCCCTCTATTGGGTCAGTTTTTAGAAATAAATCATAGTTTTATGTTTGAAAACCAATTGGCCCCTTTTCCGTTAAATCAAAAATACGTCGATTCTCTTTTGCCCCAAAACTGTACTTTTTTCCCTTTTCCACCGATTCACTTTTCCGCCAGATATAAAAATCGCTAGTATGTATAATAATAATTAACTACTTAAATACATATATACATAACTGATTTAAATTTGTAATTTGTAACAAATAATATATAATAATTATTCAGTATTCGAATCTTTATATTTTATAATTATTATAAAATAATGGTTAGAAAAAAATGGCAATGTACAAAACATATCAAAACTAAATAGGCCACGAAAATAAAAAATGTATATCTATGTATAATATTTTAGATTTTTATACATTATTTGTTAATTATACCAACCCTATATCCCAGTTGTATCCGTCTGTCCTCAAAATGTGTAGCCTATATATAGTTACTAGGGAATGTAGGGATATAGAAACCGGGAAATCTAACACGCTTGATATTTTTTATAATATCAACAATAATATTGGTAACGAATAACAACATTTTCATACGGCATATTTTAAAACTTTTTGTACCCGTGTGAAGTTTCTTCATTTTGTTACTGAAAAATGATCAAATAATACGTATAGAGAACTTAATCAAAAGCAGCCTTTGGATCTTTTTCCTAAATAATTATCTAAAATAATGAATATGTTGAAATATAATTTCCATGGTATACGGTAATGAGTGTTAAGAAGAGGATACACAGGTGATATTTGATACCTACCATAAAATACGCTCACTAAGATTGCAAAAAATTTTGATCAAAATAAATTTAGAGCAAAATCACCTATTACCAAATTTAAAGAAAACAACATTTTCGAATGCAGCTCGGAGCTTTTTTTCGAAAAATTTATTTCTAAAAAAGTTATAATTGTTTAAATATGCTAAAAAAGGCTATTAATTTGTAAGCAATTAAATTCAAAGTATATACTTAATATTTAAACTAAAACCAATTCACATGATTGATACCAAATATAATATGTAAATATAATTAAACAGTAAGACTATAAACGGGCGAAGTCGGATAAATCAGCTAGTATAGTATCAGATATAGTGTATAATACCAAGTCTATACCAATTATATTATTTTTTATACAAATATTAGGTAATGAGTAATACCTTTTAGTAGGTTTTAGTACCTAGACTTGTGGTTAAATATCAAAGAAACCATAGTGTATGTGTATATTATGATTTCTAATAGATTTTTATAATAATCAATTTCAAATTGCAAATTTTCAAGTAAATATATGATTATCGGAAGTATTCATTTCAACGCTCATTGTAATCATTTTATGTTATTTATAGAATTATAGTTTTTGTTAGGTATATTTCATAATTTTTTTAGGGCTATTTTGTCCATGTCCATTTTTACAGAATATCATATTATTGAGTACTGTGTTATATATAATATTATATTATATTTTAAGTTAGTTACAATATATTATACGCCACTTAAAAATCTAATCTTCTTTGCCTTTATCCCCTCTCAAGTGGAACCGCAGTTACTCTTATTTAATGCCAAACACCTAGTTTCAATTTATAATTTCAGAAAAAAAACTCATCGATGGCGGATCCAGGGTGGGCAAAGAACCGATTGCCAACCAATTGTTTTTATTGTATATTACAATACTTGACCTATAATTAATATAATGTATATTTACACATCTTATGAAATTATGCAGATCTTTGCCCCTCCTTTAAAAAAAATAAATAAAATTCCATCCATGGATTCTCCACTGAAATTTTTCAAATGTAAACTTATAAAATAATTATTTTTACCGCATATACATATTATGTGTATTGTACTATTCAATAAGCATAAAAAAAATGTAATATCATATTATGAATTGTACGCCAAATCGACTTTCACCCCGAATCAGTATATTCCTATTAATTATTATGCGAAAACGGTCACGCCGATACGTTCGATTCTGTGCAACAACTGTCGTATAATATATAATTATACACCTACGAAATTTTTATTTTGTTTTATTACTACGGTGAACGTACAGAAAAATAAATAGGGCGATAGGTAGCATAAAATGAAGTTCAGTGTTCGATCTCACGATGGGCGCAGTCGTCAAGACACGCACAATACCATTATATCATATGACGAGAAATTGTGGTAAAAATTAACTCGGCTTCGTTGACGACGTTGCCGTCATTTTTCTTACATAGTATTGAAATTTTGCGTCCCCGTAAATTGTATATCCTGAAATTCAAGAAAACGATTAACACGATTATACAATTTTTAATTAAAAAAAAAAAAAATCATTAATACTTTGATAGTTTGAGTATATTATGCAGATTTGTAAAGTATATAGGTATTACAAGTACCTATTCGTGTATTAAATGCTCTTTATGTATTATGAATACTTTTATTAAATATAAATTACGTATACCTACTCTCAATTATGAACAAAAGTCAAATGAAAGACAAACTCAAATAATTTAAATTAAATTCTTCCCAAAGCTTTCCAATATAGTATACTAACAGATAATCAAAACTAATTTTAACTAAGTAAATTAAGAATTAAAATGTAAAAAAATATATTAATTATTATAGTTAGTATGTATACTTAGTAACAATAACTTAGTAACATTAGTAAACTTAGTTAACTCAGTAACAAAAAAAAAAAAAGTTGATTTTTATAAAAGAATTAAAATTATCCGTCAAATTATTATGATTATTTAAAAAAAAGTACACATTATAGGTACTTATATGTAGTTTTGTACCCATCTAATGTAAAAAAAAAAAAAAAGACAGTCGGCACTATTCGGTCGTCGGTTATGGTGAATGTGTGGAATTCGACGAAATCGGCAATGATAAATAATCTCTTTCGATAAAACGATTCTGCGAGTGACTGTAACTTTTTTACAATTTATACTCGAACTGAGAAACTTGTTCAGCTTTGACGTCGTGAAAAAAATACGTGTTTGCGTATAATTGCGTGTTAACTAGGTATATTATTATACAATTTGCAATGGCGCCGGACACGAGTTTCCACGGTGAGATACCCCGGGGCTGTATTTATGAAAATTAGGTCCAGTTGATTATATTACGTATACAATCATCGAATCACATACATACGTAGGTACGAGGTTTGTCCTAAGATGTAAACCTATATACCTAACCTATAAGTACCTATACCTATATACTAAATAAAGCGGTGCGAATATGAATAATTATGGAATAAATGGCATATCTCATTTGGAAAAAAAAATTTATATTCCACGTATAATGATGAAAAAAAACTCTAAGGACGGGACACGTCGCCCCCCCCCTTAAATCCGCCGCTGCACGACATGCATGTATAACACGCGCCTGATGGTACAAATAGTTCATACATGAATATTGTTTATAATATGTAATGTTTTTAATCGAAATAAATAACATTGTTATATAAATCATTAAACACGTTTAATTGTACCTATTTCTTTTTTACATTATAAAAATTCACTGAGTGTTTTTCTAACCCATTATAATGATGATATCATGCATTACATTTTATCTTATCAATATCTTATCATCTAATCATTACATATATATATATAATAATATATTTGTTCATAAACATCAGCAGAGATGGTCTCATTGATAAATCGAACGGTTATGTGTAGCACACTCGGATCACCCAGCCGTATCATTGGTCCGAATGAATGACATACATTATATTATTTTTCGCACTAGTAAATACATTTACTTTTGATTTGAAAAATTTTCCAGGTCCGAGTGATCGATGAAATTGTAATAATATTATAATAGGTACCCCTCGTATTTGTAGTCTGTAGGTGAGATTATGTGTGTCCAATATACTGTCATTTATATACACACTCTGACGCCTCGACGTCTTGTTGACCGCATGTTTTGTAAATTCCGTGATTAATTTTTTGGAAATGTTGAGAAATTTTTCATCTAGTCATCAATGAATCAATGAATATTTTATTCTCTTCGGACTTACAAATATAGTATGATAGTAGGTATATTTATTATCACATTTTATCTATGAAAATTACACGGAAATATGATAGACCTTTTAAAAACTTTTCTTAGTGATGTATTGCGAAAAAAATTCTAATAAATACAAATAAATATAAAAAAACAATGCACATAAAAAAGAAATTAAAAATTATTTTAAATATACTGAAATACACACGTCACACACACACACAAATCATTATTTATGTAATAAATTAATATTATATATATAATAAAATAATAATATTTTACCTATATAATTATTGCTCTTCAGGGCTGACTGTCAGATTAAACTGCCTCGAGGCATACTTGGCAACAAATTTTTTGGAACATGACACAGCCCAAAGGTATATTTATGTATATATTATACGCATCAAAATTCGATCATTTTTATGCTGAAAACTCTCCATCCGACACGGTAACGCTGTCCACCCGTCAAAACAAAATGTCTGCCAGGGGGGAATCCACTTCATTTTTCGCAAGCAACCGGTCACGTAAACCATATTACATAATATATTATACTCTGAACATGCAGTCCCTGGACTTTGTAAGGCTTGGAGCAAAATGTACGAAAGGTCATTCTAACTGTAAAATAAATAATTATTATAATATAGAAAATACATTATATATATAAAACTAATGTACTAAGTTAAGTTTTGGTTAACATAAAAAAAGTTAAAACGTATAAAAATATTTTATATTCTTATCTTACTGAAGTTAAAATGATGTTAAATGTTTTAATATTGAAAAACGAATATAATAATTACAAGTACTTGTAAACTTTTAATGAAAAAAACATTTGGTATCTACGTGCATTTTTTTAAAAGTATAAAAAATCATTTAATAATGCAAATATTACGAGGAAAAAAATTCGGTATTTTAAAATAAAATTAACGAGTTTATTAGGTAAAAGTTAAATGTTTAAACGAAATAATAGTATACGTGACTTTTTTTTATAAAAATTAACTATGATTAAATTTTCAACTATATTATTAATCTAACTTAATACTTTTTAGCGCACCCAGACTAGATTTTAATTAAGGGTTAATATAACTAATTTTTAAACAGAAAAATAAACGAAAACAAATAACAAACGAATAAAATAATATGAGCTAATATTAGAAAATTGTTTAACAATAACTAAAAATTTAAAATAGATAATATATTTCTGGTGTAGCTAGCTGTTAGGATTTTGTTAGGATGTTTTAGGATTTTGATGCAATATCATTTTTTTTCTGGTATTTTAAAATGCAAGTGGAATATTTGTTTTGCTAGTAATATTGATTATTTTAATGTCATTTTATTTTGCATTTTTTGGAAAATTTAACTTTTTAGAGCATTTTTTTATGTTTTTACGTCATTTTTTTAAGTTTTAGACCATTTTTCACAAAATTTCTTCTACAAATATTAAAAATAAAATATTGGTTATCTTATCAATTATTAATATATTTCAATATATTTAATATATTTATAATATGCATTTCGAATTTACTTTTTTATTGATCTTGAATTTTTTTTCCCAGATAGAAATTAATTTTTTCATCTTATAATTTATATTCACAATTGTATTATTATTTTTTTATTTATGTATTTATTATTTAATATATCTACGGGCACAGAACACAAAGAAGCGTTACTTCTAGTGATAAGAAATTCTTGGGTAGGTACCACGATTTAAGATAATTATCTTAAATCGTGGTAGGTACCAGCCATTTAATACATGAAGTTATGTTCAAAATCCTTGAGTACACCCATGATACTATGTCATATTTTTTTCGTCATGTTATTTATTTACGTTTCTCCTCCGTCTGCTGACATATCAAAGTGTGGTTATCACGACCAAAAATAATCGTTATCGTTATTACATTAATTTATTTGGTATCGAATTTTTTTAGCACCTCAGAGACATATGATTAAAAAATAATTCTTTGGCATTATTCTATATATTAACTCTCCCCCTCTCAATCTAGTCCTATATTTGTGGGTATAGGAATTGAAAATGTTTTGAGCATTATCTATACTCGTATAGTAACTATTTGAGTAAACATATATTTTTAACCCATATTTTAACGGTTTTTTTCTTATATTTTATCTTTAAAAAATGTTAAATTTTTGAAAATATATCAGTTTTTATACATAAGTATTCCAAGAACAATTTATACAGAGTATATATAGATTACATCTATAATCTTTATAATAAAATTTACCTTATCAATAATCCAAGATATATCTGTATTTATACCTACTTCGCTGATAAATTCGTATTGTCGATATGTACAGTGTACCTATATAAGTATACATATTCTAAACTATTATGTATAAAGTACAAACGAACATTAACCGATATGTAACCCATTACCCAATATAATATTTAGTGGTATATATATATATAAATTTACAATTTAAACATATATACGAGTACCTATTTAGTTTTGTGTTTCCTATAATATTACAATACATATATTTTTAGTGCATATTAAGAAATAATTTGTGTATATCTTTTACCGTATTTTAATACAATTTTAAAAGAATATTTAGATTATCATTTCCTATATTCTATTGTGGCTTATTTTAAAAATAAAAGAAAAAAATATAAAAATGTAAAATTTTAATTATTTGTGAACATTTCCTGCAATGAGTTTTAAAACTATATAGTCTATAATTGCATCATTTTTATCTATACTTACACAATATATGTATGCAACAGGAAATACGGTAATATTTTCATATTACACATCCTTATCATCCAACTGCAGTTTACAAAATCCAAAATTATACACAGCTTACAGATATTTTTAACACCATAAAAAATATATAAATAGCGTATTGTCGTCTACAAAATGAACAACCCCAAATACTATATAATTGAAACGTCTGCACTCTACGGATCACATATTTTATGATGCAGTCCCCTATAATATAACCAAAAATTGTAAAAGGGGACCTTTCCCCTTACCTGACTAATACTCGTATATGGCAGCTGCAGTCGGTCGCCTCCAGTGACGTTGGCGAGATATAAAATACAAAATCTACGTTAGTTTTGAGTTAAATATTTGTTTTAAAATATACTACATTTCTTTATAAAATGTATACATAAATATATGATAACTACATTATTATAAGAACGAATACATTACTATGTTCGAATAAATTATAGTTAATACTTGGCGTATACGACAATCGAATAGGGTTCGTTAATAATATTGCATATGACTGCGATGAAAAAATTATGAACATAAAACGGTTTTATGAAAAAAAAAAATGTATAACTATATAGGTACCTACTGAAAAATGCATACGTTCATTTTACAACTCGGTATACTAAATATGAGTTACCATATTAGTTTTATGATTGACAAAACAATGTGACCACCATTTTTAGTCTATTTCACTAACACCAGACAAAGCACACAATACCTATATGCTGTCAATACAAAACGTCGATAAATACAAACATTTTCGAATTGAACATAGTATTGATATTTGGTAAACATACTTTATAGACATTGATAATGATATATATACTACCTCCTAGTATAGTCGTGCAATATATTCGTGGTGCAATACAGACGAGATAATTAAAAAAAATGTTTTTATCGGAAATCGGTATATTGAATATCAATAAATGAGTAATAAAAATATGTATGGAATGAATAGAACATTATTTTCGTTTAATGAATCTATGATAAATATCTAAACCGAAAAATCCAAGAAAGAAAAATCTGATTTTTATATATTATTTGATTATTTAATGATGTAATATTATACTAAATTAAATTATTATTACCTATATATTGGAAAATTAAATTAAGCCAAATCTATATGAACCTCGGTCAATCAATATATGATTGATTGCCATTTTAGATTTTGAGTAAAACAAGGAATGCATTGGTTTTACAATGAAGATTTTCATTTATTGTTATACAACTTACATATAGGTACATTATTTCGCATAGAAGAAGTTAAATACAAGATTTGGAGTAAAGGCCTTTTTTATATAGAAATTTCGTTCTAAGTGGTATTAAAATATCACTTTTGATTTTTCCCAGTAATTATGATGAGGGAGATACACTGACAATTTTCGGCAGCAAAAACATGTTTAGGTATGCAATACGGTCAAATGGATTCTTAAAATGATTTTAGAGTTAAAATACTTTACATCGAATTGAAAGAGTACAACATTTTGAAGTGAACCATTTTTAAGTTTTTTAATTTACTTATTAAAAAAATAAAATAAAAAAAAACTTTTAAAAACCATTACATTTCTTTTTTAAATTAATAAATTATAACCATTAAAACTATTGATTTGATAATAACGCTATGTCCTAATTGAATCCAGTTCCAGCGATGCGGTGAAAAACAAATCCGGCAAAACAGATACAAGTGTCTACGCAAATATTATTAATTTATTATCTTAAGATTACCTATATAGAACCCCTTAAAAAACGAGTGTGTTACGTCCTCAGGAAAACTGCCTATATAATGGAAAAATTTTATTAACATAAAAATAACAAATAAAGTTATTATGGGCTACCGATTTATAATCTCGCTCAGAATCGTTTTTTGAATATAATGATTTCTACCTGATTTTAAATGCAAAATAATTATAATAATACACTATCCTGTATATATGACTATGATATCTATTTTATATATTGACTTTAAAATAATTAACAATTCGATTCCGTGATACATCAAGCAGAAGTTTTCATTTCAAAACATGCAAATAGCTTTCCAAAATATATATTTCGATAACCCGTATGAAGATACAGGAGATACATCCAACCCCAATGTACAATTCTAACTCCTAGCCCCTAGGTAACCCTGCTGAAATATTTAGCGTTCACCATGAATACCCTGTATAGTCTGCAGTATGCAGTGCTGATAAGTCTTTATTATCTAAAATATTTCAACTGATATAATACACTAAATATTTTCATAATCAATTTCGAATATATCGAAACTCACGATGTTAACACGTACCAAACCAATACAACGAATAATAATTGAATGACTAAAACCTACAAACTATACCATCGTACAATATTATTAGAATGTATAAATTATAATCAATTAATAAGTGTAATAAAAAGATTATTAATTATTTAGGATCGTCAATCTTTCCAATAACTATTACAATTTACAATTAATCACCAGTATGTATTTATATATATGTGTGTGTGTATATGTGCACGTGTATGTGTTCTCTGTTTCAACTCACAGCTAAATTATACATAACTGTGTAGTTTAGTCAAAAGTTAAAACTATTTAAAAGTACAAAAACATATAAAACCAATATATATTTCTATATATGTATTTATAATAGTTATATAAATAGTTCGCTTCCAACAGAAAATTAAAATTTCTAATAGTTTTCAATATTTAATTCTAGACAAAGATGGACAGACAGAATAAAGAAAAATCTGAGATTATTGGGAGTAAGAATTAATGCAGAAGAAACTGCAAAATATATGGAAGAATGGAGGCAGTATGTTGCTGTGGCAATGGGCTTGAAAGGTCTGCAAAAAGCCGAAGAAGAAAAATGTATATAAGTATTAAGTTTTGAAAAAAATTTCATTATTATAATAAAGAGTTGTTTTTATAAATTTTCATTTTTTATGCCAATCTAAACAATGTGAAAGTCATAGATATACAGAGTATCTATTTTATAGGGAACTATTGATTAATTGAAAATTACTGGAACACGCTTTAAATATAAAAAAATACATATTTCGAATATATATTTTTATTCTAAATACTTTTTTAATAAAAATTTCTTTATAAGTCTGTTGAATAAAGATGTGCTTAAATTATAGGCGGCAACGGCAGTGAAAACTTATTTTTATACTATCAAATGAGAGAAATTTTCGCTTTGATTAGTAAGGTCAAGCGTTATTTTATTCCGCTCCGTAACCGCAGACATTTTGCTGCCGCTACTACTGTTGCTGTCGCTCTGGTCTGAGCGCACCTTATGCAGGTAACGAAAAAAAATTTCGCTGACTCGCCACCGTATGTCTATCTAAGTAAATACGTTGAGAGGGAAACATAAAGTTATAGACATAAGAGTCGGTGAAATTTTATCGTTGAGGCACGTACACACCTGAGCACATTCAAGCACACCCAAACTCATGCTCGGCTTGAATGTGCTCAAATGTGTACGCTCCTTTACAATTATTCCATAAATGTATAACTGAAGACTAAATATTGTATTTCGACTTGTGAAAAGATATTCTGTAATTAATAAAATGTACTGGAGACCATAAAACCCGCGTAAGTCGCATATACAGCCATATTTAACACACAATATTATATTATTGACTTACTAAAAGTAACCTTGCAAATGTATAGAAAACGTCGTTCTTAATGCTATCCCGATGAAAGCGGTATCGTCGAAGAACTCGCACCCAGTTCCGATGCAACCTATGCTTTTCTGATATAAATTTATATTTTTAGTGGGTATTGAAAAGTTTCAAATTGTCCTGTATAAAAGTATGGGTTTTTGCTCAAAAATGTTTTTGAGAAATGAATTGTTTTAATATAATATATAATATAATTATATTATATCAATATGATAAGTTGTAAGTACTTACTATACCAAAATTAGTGTTACGGCCTATGAAAACATTTTGAGTGACTTTTAATGACATAATTATTAAAATAAATATAGTTTTGAATACATAAGATAATGTACAGAGTGTATGTAATGGTATTACGAATAATTTAGATGAAAACATTGAATTTGATCTGTGATTTTTCATTGGATAGAGGATAATATATTAAATGCGTAGTAAAACCTTATCATACACCTTCTCCAAATCAATAAATACCATATATAACTTCCTCTTCTTTCTCTGTATATCTCTAACTAACTTCCTGGATTTCTTCCCTATCTTATTATCTCTATTTTTCGTTGATATTATCTTTTTTACTTGTTTAGTCAACCGCCATGTTTGAGTAATCTCTGACATACTGCGCCTACTCTCACCAATGTCTTATTTAGCTACTCTCTTATCACCTTTTCCTATATTTTCCCGAAATTTTCCAAAATACAACACAACTCCATGCGTCTATAATTTTCCCTTCAATTAATATATTGTTAAAGAACTTTGTCAGCCATCCTATGCCTAAATTTCCTAACATTTTCCATACTTCTTGTGGTACTCTATCCGGCTCCACCAGTTTCTTCATTTTCATTTTTCTAATAGCGTTCCACACTTCCTTTTTCCTTATTAAATCCACTATACTCAAATTCTATTCAACTCGATCAACTGCCTCTCTCGGAAATTCTTCATTTAATAATCCCTCAAAATATCCTTTCCATATTTTTATCACTTCCTTGTCTTTCATTAACGCCCTCCTTTTCATCTCTCTCATTCTCCTCTTCATTCTTTTCTTCTTATCCCGTATCTATTATCAAAACTTCTTTGTCATTCCGGCTAAGGCTTAAAAACGTTTTCGTTTTAAAATTTGATTTGAATTTAGCGATATAACGTTTTTTCGTTTTAAAACGCTATTTACATTTTGAATTAAAACGTTGTCCATTATAATTCATTATCGATTTTTATTGTTATAACGTTATAAATATAAAGTTTTCAATCCCTAATCCTGAAAATGTCACAATCAGCCCAAAAATTCGGGTGAGGGAGGGCTTCAACCCCACCATAATATTAACTTTTATTAATATATATTTTTAATTCTAAAAAAAATAGGGCGCTTGAAAAATTTAGAGGACCACTTCCCTCTATAGGCCCAAGAAAAATTTCAATTTAAAATTTTCATTTTTTTAACCAAAAATTATATAGGTAGTTGGGGCTTTATACCTTTAAATGATTCAAAATCAGGACCGTCCCGAAGAAATTATTTATGCAGGAGGCGTAAATACCGACAACATACATCTTTGAAACAAGCAAAAAAAAAAAAAAAAAGTCAGCAACTTTTTCGGATAATTTCTAGTTTTGTAATAAAAATTACATAATTATGATACTAATTCCAGAGGGGGGGGGCTTACTTCTCCAATACCCGCCCTATTTGCACCTATGCTCCCCCCGAAAGAAAAAAAAGTTGCACCACGTCCACTAGGTATAAGGGATAAGTTCCTCGAGTTTCAGCGGATACCCACTAAAAAATTTACGACCACATCACTGGTTATATCTATTATAAGTTATACGCGTATTATTATCTTGTGCAGCCATATGGTCAAAATGAAAATCATAGTTCATAAATATGCCACTACGGACTATAAGCCTTGAAGAATTGTTTTATACATGGCCAAATATATTTAGTCAGGGTCTTATACATTTACCACAGGACCAAATTTGAATAATTGAATACCACCTTTTTATACCCCGTCGGGCAACCATTACATTATCTTAAACCGTGATACTCATGGAACACGGTAGAATATTATTGCTACCTATTTAATTCCCTAAGACTATTTTTTTTTTTTCTGTATTATTAAAAAATACTACATTTTATACTACACCACACCAATGTACCACAATTAGGGGTTTAAATTACCACATCATCGGCAACACTGCAGTTATCACGAATTTCGGTGCCCATCGACGACACCCGGTAGTCATTCTTAGTAGTGTTTTATATAATACAAAATGAGCTATATCTAACTCGTGTATTGTTCTTTAACCAAACATATATAACGGAACTCGGAAGTAGTAAAACATTAAATACTTCTCGAGAAATACATCTGGAGGCCAAACGTGCAACAATCTGTAATAATAAGGTGAGAAACGGAAAATGACGCATACATGCGTTTGAATTCATAATTCGAAATCTTGCGCAATCGCCAATCAGAACCGTATAAAACGAATAGTTTTACCTTATAGTCATTTGTTTACATAGATAACGTTGTACATTTAATTTATTCCAAAAATTTCATTAAAAAAATTGTCTTCCGCGTACACATCGTTTTTTGTATTATTTTTTCTGGCGAGAATAAATACTGAATGATGGACATTAAACTCCGTATCTATACAGCTATAGACCATTTTATAATTTCTATATCATAAACTTCCGTTCGATTTTTCTTTATAAATTAGTTACACTATATATATGCAGATTACAGACAGTATAATATAATGTCATTAGTGGCTGTTTAATTCGATATTACCAAAATTATATTTTATAAAATTTTATGGTGTTTGGTATAGGCAATTTTTAAAAATTTAAAAAAAAATCTAAATCTAAATTCGAGTGCATTTTAAAAGTGATATATAAATACAGTTCCGTGTCAGTACTCTGTGCTACTTTTTATTGTGGTGTAATCTGCAGTAATCACGACATTTTTTTAACACGCGCAACCGGTTTACACTACGATATATACCTAATGGCTAATAGTGTCAGACTATAGTCGTAGTAAGCTACAACCAAATATTTTACAATATAGGTGAAAAAATTATCTGTGTTGTACCGTTATTTCGTTTTTTCAATAGCACAAACAGAACTGATGTTATGTAATTTGTAAAAAAAAATTTAATTAAAAAATAGGTTTTTAAAAATAAATAGCTTTTTTTAATATTTTCTATTTTCTTTTTCTTTTAATCTCAGATAATTTTGTTTATTGTGTTGTACAAAAATTAAATTTCTTAACTACCATTATTGTAGCCTGCGAACACTTAATAAAATAACGCATTTTATTGTAACATATTGAATTTTAATTATATACAATAATGATACCATTGATTATATAATATATTATTAAACCAATGGTATATACCAGGGATGGACAACTGGTGGCCCGCGGACCACATCCGGCACACCGTCCATTTTTATCCGGCCCTATCTTTCGTCTTATCGAATTGTCTTTCGACATTTTTACTATCGAAAATTTTACTACTATACGGTTTACTTCAAATATAATAAAAGTAGTTAGGTAAATTGTATATTGGAGATGTTTTCAATAATAAAATATATTATATTAAACTTGGATATTAGTTCTTATCATAGACATCAAATATATATATTAATGAATTTGTTTCATAAAATAATAAAAAATACAACTTTATAATATCTGGCCCGCAATCATTTAAGTTTAAAAATTTGGCCCTCTAGTTACTTTGAGTTGCCCATCCCTGGTATATACTTTTAATTTTACTGTATAATATAAAGTAGACTTACAATTTATAGAGATAATTTAATTTAATTACTACATGGTAAATTTGTAATAGGGTCGTGTAACATGTTCGCTTTAACAATCAATATGATATTATAAATTGAACTTTTTCCCCATTAAAACTTAAAACGGTTTCTATGACTTATTATTATATAAGTACAAAAGTATCTATAGGTAATAAAATGTATTATAAGCTTATACCTATTTATAATATTATAATATATATGAATATGTATATTATATATTAATTAATATGAAATGTAAGCTGGTAAACATATAATATTATCTACCTATACATATCAACGACTAACAGGCAACTGGCCATATAGATCCAAAAAAACCATTTTTTTCCTTTTCATATTATTTTTAATAGTTAAACTTAAACTAAACTGATCGAATTTCACTTAAGCAAAGCCATTGTTACACATTGATGAGCTTATAGGTATGTAAAAAACAATAATCTGTTCAATAGTTATAAATATAAATGTGAATAGGTACGTCCTCTCTTTTTTTTTTTCTACTTGGATTTTGGTGTTTAATTTGTCGGTATAGACACGTCTTGATAATAATTATAGTGAAATGATATGAAAACAGTATTTTTCGCACGATCAAGTACACCAGCTGTTATTTTGTTATCACAATTACCACCATATATCGTTAAAGTTCAAATCTGCGGAGTTCTAATAGACGTATCCGCTAATTTGACTATACGTTCATTCATATAATATATTATTTGGAAATTGCGGATACGTCCACTCAATGGCTCAAATACGTCTTGATTATTTTATACTTGTTAATTAAATTGACAATAATTAAGATAAGGCTACGGATAACGGTGTAATGAAAAACGTAAATAACTTAGTGATAGTTATAGCTATTACCACTACAGTGAGCTTACCTATTCAATGTATTTGATTTTGATGTATATTATAGTATTAATAAAATATAATATTCTTATTAACGACTATTATCGTTTCTATAATATACCTAATTATATAAAGCATATAAAGATTTACTTATTTTATTTTATTATAAAATCAATGATATACGAATATAAAATCACAAATAAAGAATGTAAATAAGTTTCTATTAATGTTTCTATAATATATAGTAATTATAGGTATACAGGTAACGTGTTCACTATTTTAGACGTATTCGTCATAGAAAAACGATTTATATAGGTATAGGTACTTATTGTATATATTAGGTATTTTTATATACCTACCTACAATACATATTGTTATATTGAACAAATATGACCAAATAGTCCGCAATCTAGGTAATTTTAATGTATAGATATAATTTAGGTACGGCAAAAAATAAAAATTAAAAATAAGAATTCAGTTTTTAAGGATTTTTTAAGAATTCACATTTTTATGAAATATTTCACCACATAATGAAGTAGGTATTTCAGACTTCGAATACTATAATATTATATACCTACATAGTAGAATAATGCCTGTTGATTACACTTGTTGATTCTTTTTAAATATATATATTTCAACCTATTAAATGGTAATTTTAACTCGATTTAAAAAAAAAATGTATATCTACTCATAATCCAATATTTTAACGTTAAATACAACACTACACTAGGAAAGCTTTTCAATCTCATATTATATAGAAGAATAATTTTAAATAGTTTCAATAGGTACCTACCATAATACATTTTATAAAGTAACCTGAACACAAATTATTCTTTTGTTTAAAAAACAATATACATCACTTATAAGACGTAAACGGTCATATGTAATAGCATAATATAAAGTTTATAAATAAATAAGCTCGTTTTAATTTATTTTTTTTTTAATTTTTTTTTTCTTTAATTTTAAAATTAATGCATTATTATGTTCGCTTTAAGTAGTTTGGTTTACTATGTATAAATTATGTCGCCGTATATAAATCTACAGGGGAAAAACATAATTACATACAAAACATTAAGATAACTATAACTAGGAAGCTGAATGATTAACTTATCTACATAACACATAACTTATCAAATAACTATTGAAGGCAATGACATTTTGTCTAATTATCATAATTTGTAGGGGTATGCAATAGACATTTTTTTGGCAGGTTTCAATAACTTTTATTTTTATTTACCATAAACGTATTTATTTAACAATATTAAATGATAGGTACTTTTTTTCTAACTCGATAAAATTTGAGGGTACGGGGGGTTAAACATCTCTCTTAGGCACGCCCCTGATACTTTAATATTTTTTTATTGATAAAAATTGTTGTTTCGATAAAATATCATTTTACTCGTTATAACTATTGTATATATTATTATATACCGTCTATATTATCTATACCATGTATATAATGTAGACCCTTTTTTGTAAACACTAAATAATGCTTATATTATAATAATTAATATCTGAATCTATTTTAATAAGTAGGTATATTAATTGTATTTATTATACATTTAAGTATTTAATTAATGTAAGTATATGTCATATTCTATATGTTTATTTTATAACATTTATGGATTAAATCTGTAATATATATCATAATAATAAAATAAATATATCTACAAAGAAATTTTTCATTTTAGACTTTAAGCAGAGCGAGGTATATACCTACTATTTTTTACAATAATAATATGTGAATGATATGCCTGGAAATAACATTTTGGTTAGATAAGGAGTTGAGTAGGAGTTTTGTAGTAAAGAATTTTTTGAGAGCAAATTCGTTCTAGATGGTTCTAGATGGTGATTTTTAATTTTTCCAGTAGTTTTCTTTAGCGTAAAAAAAAGCTACGTTTTATAAGTGAATATTCTTATAAATATAAAAATATAAATATAAAAGAAAACAATTTCAAATAACAAATTAAATAATATATCTATGGTGACTTCATAAAATTTAAAAATAAAAGTAATATATAACATTATTTAAAACTTTTATTTTTATTTTTTTTTTTTTTGACACATGTATAATATATATTGCTTATATAGTTACGTATATAATATATATAAACAATTTGTCATTGTATTCAAAGTTGCATAATAATAAAGTAACTTAACATAAGTTAGAAGTTAATACTAAAAAATAGTAACTCACTAATTAACTTAATTCGAGTCAACTGAATTTTAAACTTAATTAAAATGTTATTTATAAAATGCCTTAAAAAATAAATTATCAGTCAGTATAGTATAGGTAAAATATAAATACTTCAATACAATAATATCATATGGTAGGTATATAGTAATATAATTGGGTGTAAATAAAATGAAAAATATTTCATATTTCATTTAAAATCTAATTTGATAACCTTATAATATGATATATTACCCTATTAACAATAATCTATAAGTTATACATTATCATACTTAAATTTTATATTTTATTAATTTTCTAAACATTAATTTTTATTATTTCAAAATTTAATTGTTTTTCTTGTTAATAATAAATATAATAATAATATGTAAAATAGCATTATAATTATTATCATAGATGTACGTGATGGATGGAAAAAAGTTCAATATAATTTCATTTTAATCAGGACAAATATTAGTTAGTGTAGAATATTATAAAGTATAAATGTATAGATGTATAATTTAAATGACCCTGTTGTAATCGTCTGAACCAAATACATAGAAAAACATTATTATAATATATTTATCGAATTATATATATGTCTATAAAATAGATAAAGAGTTAAAATTAAAATATATATTCTTTGTTAGCTATAACGGCATAATATTTATCCTACATTAATATTAGATCAATATAGAGTATAAAATAAAATATGTATTTTTGCACATTTATAAAACATTTATTTTATACGAACTAAATTGTCAATAGATAATATTAGACACATGGACAACATAATATATGGTTCTATAAATAGCAAATTCTTAAAAAAAAATCCTTCAAATCTACAAATTGTTTCATAATATTGTCAACTTACAAACATTAAAAATTAAAAAACAAAATATGATAAATTACATAAGTACGAGGAACATGTATTATTGGCATCCGTGTCGTACGTAACCTACAGTTTTATTAAACGCTTACTGTAACGATTGCTGTGATCTACCATATAAAATATACTAAGGTCATAGAAAAATATATTTATTATTTTATATCATATACATAATATCATTATTATCTATAGAGTATAGACTATATTATAATGAATATGCATAATATAACAATATATAACATCATTATATAGTATAGCACTCGGAGGTCCGGACTATTGAGAAATCCTCCCTGCACATAGTACCCTGCAATTCGGAGTCTGATATCAAAAGTTTACTTTCGATTTAACTTTTTGATTTCCGATTTGGAATCTGATAATCACATATTATGGCGATATTAAATCATAATGTACCTACTTGAACATTGTGGGTTTCAACATCTATGGAAGTAAGTATATCTTAGTGAACAGTGTTGATTTTCATTTTCATGTTTCACTATTTTCATTAACTGTTTCACAGTTAATTTTCCAACGTGGTTTTCGTTATAATCTATACCTATGTACAAATTGGATTTGCGAATTTGATGCCATATACCTACCTTACATTTGGTTTCATCATTAATACAACTTTCGAGGTCGTTATACATAGCATTTTATAATAGTACCTACAACGGTTTTCATAAACAAAATATAATTAATTTGGCACCTATATAGGTAATCTGCTAAAACAAAATTAAAAACACAAGACATAATAGCGTCTGACTGAACGAAAAAACGGTTATAATAATCAGATCATATTATCATAACGTAATTTTTAACGAAGTTGGTCGCCGGGTTTTTGTTTACATTGCAAATGTTCTTTTAGATTTAATCTCTATATTCTGTGATATAAATACCTATAATAATGTATTTTGCCAAAGACCTATAATATAATTATGGCTGAATCTCTATGCCATGACAGAATACATTTACTCGTTTTTTCATTTTTTTTTTAATCTTATACTAGCTTCAGTAAAATACCTACCGGGTACAACTCATTGCAAGGACACAGAGAACCTATGCATTTTTTGGGGGGACTTCGGAAACGTCAAGTACGGAGAAACTGAAAACGGAAAAATCACGCGCCAACAACGAAAAATTCGAAAAAAGGCAAAGGGAAATACGTATACTCAAGGGTGCATCAAGGCTCAATAGTTATGGGACAAATACCTATAATTTGTTGTTTCTTTAAAAATGAAAAAAAAATGAAAAAAAAAAAATCATCAACTTTTTTTCTTCCGACTATATAACAAAAATAAAAAAAAGCCGGTCAGTAGGTTGTGGAAGCACTTCGCTCGTCGGGTGTCAGTATTGGTGGATGCACTTCGCTACTGGGTAGGGTACTTTTGGTGGATGTATTGAATTTGAAAGCAATGATAAA
>JAIPRL010000904.1:0-106410 GCA_025469235.1 Pemphigus obesinymphae
CACTTCTTCTGGTAGAATTTTTCGGTACGGACACATGAAAAAAATAAAACCCTTTGTAAAACCAATACCTTCCTCGTTCCGCTCAGAATCTATAATATATAGTAGGTATACTATACTTACTACATTTGATACACGGAAATAACATGCCTTGCAGAAATACGTAATGTAAAATTTAAATAAACACTTATTATTGTTTCAACCAATATAAATATAGAACCAATGTTTGATTCCATTTCAATCTTTCAATATATATGAACATTGATTATATTATATATAATCAATGATACAAATTACGTAGGTATATATACGTATAAATATATATTTATATATATTATATATATATTTATATACCTATATATTAATTTCGATCATTCTCGTTTTTGAGGGAGAACGATAGAGTTACATTTTTTATTTTCATATTATTAGGTATATTATACCCATGACAAAATAAACAGGTATGTCAGCAACTTTTTGATACGCACAGAATGGCTGCCAGCTTGCTCCTTATCAGTATATTTATCAATTTATTATTAATCGTATATCACATAGACATATAATTAAGATTATATGTCTATGGTTTATCGTAAAACAAATTCATCTTATTTGATTAGTCATGTGATCAATTCTCAGCCAATCAGATGCGGAGCATGACGGACGCCATTTTTGTGCAGTTTCCCTCGAAATCGGAAAGTTGCTGTCATACCTGTTTATTTTGTCATGATTATACCTACCTATTGACAATAATAATCGTATATAATAATGATTCAAAGTTCAATATTCATAATGAGTGGAAATGTTTGATACATACAGATTACTAACACTAATGATCATTTACGACTCACACAAGCACAAGACCTTTCTGCAAAAGAATGATAAGTTGCCTATTTAATACTCCTTAAAATACGGCAGTCACGAGGCCTCTTAATAGGGACATGCACTAAATGCGCGTGGACTTCAAAAAAAAAAAAAAAAAACACATCATTGTAAAACCAATACATTCCTCGCTTCGCTCAGAATCTAAAATATTTTTTTCCGGTCGATTTTTTAAATTTAATTAATATAATGCACGACTAACGTTATGTTAAATTATTTCAGGTCTTAAAATCTCATTTTACCAACATTTTGAACTTAAATACCTGAAAATTGATCATTTTGACAGAAAAATTTAAATGACTATAAAAAAATATTGTAAATACCGATTTTTATAATTTTTTGTATGTAACTAGAATGGCGTATTTTTGACACTGTATCAAATTTTCAGGTCTTAAATACAAAAATTAAACCTGTTATGAATTAAATTTCTCAAATTTGCATATTGCTATAAATAGCCCATAAGGGGGTAAACATTTTCGAATATTTTTTGTATTATTATTTTACGTATATACGTCAGTGGTGAAAATTACATGATACTAGCATCAATATTTTTGAAGTTATGAAGAATTTTACTGTGAAAATCGTGTTTTTCGATTTTTATGCTAATTTTTTGATTGTTTTTTCTTACGCGTTTATCAAAAAAATTTAAAAAATCGAAAAATGACCTCTCTAAAGTACCAACTAGATGAAATTTGTTACCGGAAAATGGGTAAGCTTGTAAAGATTGGAGCACTCTTTCTGGTATAATTTTTGGGTATAGACATAAAAAAAAAAACACATCATTGTAAAACCAATACATTCCTCGCTTCGCTCAGAATCTAAAATTAAATTAAATTAAATTAATTAAAATAATTATAAAATGAATTAAGATTTATTTATCTTCGAATACCAAATATGTATAACTGATAAACATTATAAATAACATTTTATGTCAGTTTTAAAGTCCTATAACATGTCATGATTAAGGGCGGAAGGAGGGCTAGGGAAATGTACCTAATGAACTCACATTATGGAAATCATAGTTGTTACTATTATTTTATATGTAATTTATTATATTTATTGTTGAAACTCATAGTTGTAATTAATTTATTCATATAGAAAATTATTAAACTGTTTACATTTTAGGTAAAATGACGACCACATCTCTCTTAACCTAAATTTTTAAGATAAGCATAAAAAACACCGTTTTCATTAGACTCAAATATTTTATTTTAGCAAATAATATAATAAATTGCATTAACAAAGTTTCTATATAGGTGCCTATATTATATATTTTATATAATTATAGTTTGTTTTTAAAATGTATATCACATTTAAATTAATATATAGGTACGTGTAAATATAAATCATTTAGTCGATATTAAAAATTAGATTGTTATATTTTAGGATGGATTCAACTGGATTGCTATTACTTCTGGTGTTCATTGCACATGATCTATCATATACAAAAAGTGTGAAAATGGTCACCGGAGAGTTAATTTTGGAAGAAGAAAAACAACCTGTGCATGAAATTGAAACGGTCGATGGTAGCTCAAAAGTAAATTGGAATCATAAATTGTATTTAGAAAATGGAGATCAAGGTGGGGTAACGATTGACAGACAACCAGTGATCATCGATGTTCAAAATATTATAAATTCAATCATAGATAAAATAAATTATAAAACTAACGTGATAAACTCCATAATCACAGCAGTTGATGAACAGATAAAATCACTAAAGGAAAAGCATGCACAAGACTTGTTGATCTATTTTAAACACAAGCATAATACAAAAACTTTCACAATAGAACCAACCACCACAGTAGAACCAACCATCACAGTAGAACCAACCACGAAAGTAGAACCAACCACAAAAGTAGAACCAACCACGAAAGTAGAACCAACCACGAAAGTAGAACCAACCACGAAAGTAGAACCAACCATGAAAGTAGAACCAACCACGAAAGTAGAACCAACCATGAAAGTAGAACCAACCACGAAAGTAGAACCAACCACGAAAGTAGAACCAACCACGAAAGTAGAACTAACCACCACAGTAGAACCAGCCCCCACAATAGAACCAGTTACCACAGTAGAACCTGTCACTACAGTTAATCCCAGCACCTCAATAGAACCATTCGTATCAGTAGATCCAGTCACCACCGTAAGACCAGCTATAATGTTTGCTGAACCAATTACAACAGAAGAAATAGACACTACCTCTGGGAAATCCACTACAATAATACCCGTAGATTGCGTGCCCTATGCACAAGGCGTTGTCAATAACGACTTTTCAGTGTCGGGCCATATTGTTCAACCACCATATGAAATACCTTTGCCCCAGCAGAACGTATACTATCCACCGCCTTATAAATTCTGGCCTAACAACTACTTTTCACAATCAAACCCACAAATCGATTACCAAACCAACATTCAGTATGTGCCTTATTCAATATTCACGAACCCGGATCCTTATAGCTCCGGTAACTTTAACTTTCCAGGGATCAACTATCAAAACACAGGGATAAACAACTATCAGCTAGCAAACCCGAATAATGTGAACACCAGGCCGGAACAATCCGATTATACTTACGACAGACCGGAACCTGTCTACCCGCTGAACCCCATATGGCCTTATGTCCTTCAGATGACCAGACCAGATGCATTGTCGAATCTTGTGTTCCCTAATACCGGTTTCTCGTACTCGACTACAACCATCCAACCGATCTCTGAAGTAGACTCTAGTTTGTTACCACTTAAACACAGAGAATTTCAGGACGATTCCTCAAAGAATTTAGATTTTAATCAGTTTGAGAGAGCAACTTCGGATCTGAATAATGGTGAAACTAGAATGTGGCCAAATCGTATAGTCGTCGATGGTTCTCAGGCACGTGGACTATCAGATAACGTGGCCATTCACCACAACTATATTAGAAACCCAGTTTTTGGGTTGAAAATTCCTTCGGTTTTTAAATCCAACAATGGTAACCTGGGTTCAAATGTGAAAATCTAGGATTAGAATATTTATCAGATGGAAAATAAGAATATAGAATTAGAATATTATATTATATCAGATTATATAAAAAATAAAGTATCGAGTTTATATTATAATATAGCCCTAGTTTTTATGTAAATTATATTAGTAATTTGTAATCATTACTGTTTTATCGATAAATTCTGACAATTATATTCATTTTTACTCCCACATATATATAATAAATTTAATCAGTAAATTTTTATGGTTTTATTTATAACATAACTTGATATAATCTACATGATTATTTAGATGGGTACTATAGGCATCAACATCGTTCCATATCCACATATAATGCAAATATTTTATTTTCATTCTAATATGGGTAAGTATTTATCATAATAGCCACCTAATGTGTTCAGCGTAATAAACAATATGAGTATATTATATAATAATATAATATAGGTACATTATTTTTAAAAGAATGGTGTATAATGTGAATTATATTTTCTGAAGTTATATCCCTTGTCGTACGACATATGAAAAACATAAAATAGTAAAAATCTATATATTTAATCAAAAATACATATTGATTATTTTATTTTTTATAACAATTTTAATAAATAATTGGATGCATAATGGATTTTACACTAAAATATATTTGTATTTAGAGGAAAAGTGGTCACTAATGGGCTCTACAACAATTAATATAAAAAATAACATAATGAATAAAATAAGTAGAGTATTACTTACACTATTTTTTTTTAATATAATTATATTCAAGGTTGGGCAAGTTAACGATATTTTTTAACTCGTTAATTTAAGTTAATCGAAAATAATATAAGCTAAGTTAAGTTAAAAGTTACTCGTATATTTTTATTAAGTTGAAAGTTAATTTTGAAAAAAAAAGTAACTTAACTTAGTTAAAAGTTAAATTTCCTAATTAAGAAAAGAGGTCGATATACCTATATATCGTAAAAAGGTAAAACAGGATGGTTATTCTTTACGCCCAAAAAAACTACTGTAGACTTCTTCTGCCTGAAAAAGTGTATACAAGTAAAAATAAAAGTACAACACGTCATTTTAAAACCCATTCATAAATAAAAAATCAGAAATTAACTCTTAACTGCCAAGATACATACCTACATGATCGTTTGATTCATACTAATGTAGTATAAAATAAGCAGTATCTATCACTTCAATATATTTTCTACACTAGATAGACATAAATACCAGCCTCCATGTAGTTAAAAAAACCGGGCTCAGTCCAATATTTGTGAACGGTCAACGTCGCGGCGGGTGCTTGAGTGGTGTATCGGATTCTTATCAATTACGTACATGCTATTGTAGGTACCTACTAAAATTGCGTACCTATAGGTACCAAAAAGTAAAATCCTCATTCAAAAATTTGCATTCGGGCCAAATTTAATTTAATTTAGATACTTTTGTATAATGTTAACTTGAAGTTAACACATTCATTTTAGTAAAAATGTAGATTATTAAGTTAAAAGTTAATCTGAAAAAAAGTAACGCGTTGAGTAATTTAATTAAAATTAACTTAACTTTTAAACTTAATATAACTTTTAACTCGGTTATTGGTTATATTATACTTAAAAGTTCACCATTGTAGATGACTATATAATTAGTTATATACACGCACGTGCAAAATTATTTTCTATGAACAATGGTATTACTATTTATATTATATTCCTTCTATACACTATACAAAATATGAAACACAGAAATACATAAATATTATACTAAATAATATATATTCCATCTTATAAATTGTTGATGGTTTAAATGCATTGGTTTATCTTTTGTTACATGATTCATAAATATCTTTTTATATTATTTTATAACTGATATCTTAGTATTTCTACAGCAAAACTTATATTTTTTGACAGTTTATAATCTATAAGATTTTATGACATAAGTTTCAAAATAAAAATATCATTTTATGTAATCGGGTTTTTGAGATTTTTGAAATAGTATAATGGCGATTTTAAAATAAACATAATTTTTACTGATGTCTTCGATATTTAATATTTGTGTCACCGCCCTAATCAATGGTCTATTTTAATTTAATAGCGGCCTCTTAATTAAAACACACACAAACACACATATTAGATATGTGTAAATGTTTATCTGTTTTGTGAATTATTATTGTATTGAAAATGTTTCGTCGTCGTTACACTCCAGGATTTTTGTCGATCCGTTCGACAGTGTCAATGCGGAACAAAGTTTTTGTACGTGAGCTAATCTCCGTGCTATCAGTGATAATTATTGTATTTTTTTAATCAAAGAACCGTGTATCGCCGTCCATGTACCTACGTGTGCCTTGGTGCTCTTTATAATTCAATTTTTGTATTGGGCGTACGCTAATCGGCACCAATATTAAATATGTATTAATATTGCAAGTCGTCTATCTCCATCCACCATGCAATTTAGACCTGTACCGAATGTGAGTACCTATATAAAATTTTACCGCAAATTATTGATATATTGTTTTTTCGGCACCTATTGCCGTAATTTTGTGTAGGCTCAAATAGCCTTTTTTTTTTTTTTTTGTACCAATTACAGTTCATTTGTATATTGTGCACATCGGCACGAATTTCCCTTGTAAATTTTATACTTGTAAAGCTCTAATAGCCATTTTTGTTATTTTTATTTTTGTATCTGTTAATTGTTGTGTGTGTGTGTGTTAAATCGAATTAATTAATATTAATACCTTAATTAATAAGGTACCTATAGGTAGCGACTGGCCAGTCTACGCTCCGTCATTTATTTGTGAGTAGGTACCTATTTATTATACATATATATATATCTGTGTTGCTGTGATTTTTATTTATTTATTATTATTTATTTACACCTATCAGTAATACAGCAACATTAATTTATTAACCTATTTAGTTACCATTATTAGAGTTACCTTATTGTCCATCAGTCGAAGTCCACACAAACATACATATATACACAAATACACACACCACCTATATACTTAGCACTTACAGGATTTGCTCGGCGAATCTGTCCACCTCTTGTTGAGTGCTATAAACATATAAACACATACCTACCTAATATACACAGGTCGGTCGGTGTGTGAAAATAGAGCGCGACGAAGTATTTTGGTGTCCGGCGTGCGCGTGTTAATATTATACGCCATCGGCCGTTACAACTACCTATAAATATAGTCTTGTTGTCTTGTATCACTATCATTTTTAATGACGTGTAATCACGATATTTGTTAAAAATGTGTTTGCACATTTTTCATTTTTAGCAATATGAGAATATTGAAGAAAGATGAAATAAAAAATAAATTTTAAAGAACAATATTTTCTAGCGACTGATGGAGCAGATTTTTGATATATGCATTTTTACGCGTTTAACGAGTTGTTGGAAAAATCAAAAAATTGATATTTTAACAGCTCAAAAAACATTTATAAATAAAAATATCAAAAAATGTGTCCATCAGTCGCTAGATAATGTTATAACTATAATTCATATTTCTAATATGTTTGTAAGTTGATAAAAATGAAAAATGCTAAAGCAAGTTTTTTATTGAAAAATTGTCAGTGTTTTCATATAATTTGTCCTTTCTTAAGATTGAATTTAATTTTTTTTCATATAATTTTATACTTATAATGTTGTATATTATGAATGCTAGAGTATATAGTATCTACCAATAGATCTAAATAGTTATTTGAAACTTAAAACAGATTTTGTACATAATATAAAAAAGTTAAACAAAACAAGTTAATAAATGGTATTTAGTTATAAATTGTTTGCAAGATCTTTATTATAAAAAACAACTATTTCGGTAAAAATCATAAATGTATTATATTTTTAATGACAATTTGAATTTTTTTTTTACTATTCTTATTGAAGATATTCTTAGTGTTCTAAAAATTTTAAAACGAAATTAAATAAGGTTTAACGGTCCAAGGGATGCTTTTTTTTTGCATAAGCTTTAGTCCCCCCTGCAATTATTTTCGACTTTAACCACTGGTTTTATTATATATAAAATATTAAGTATTATACATTTTACATTTGATTAGCATAAATAGAAAATTTCAGAAAATAAATCATGAATATAAAATAATAACAATTATTATTATTATTATATCATATAACAATAAATAAATGTTAATAGATACCTAATTTTAATTTTACGGTGAGGCACGTAGATATGATTTATGTGGATTATGTGTATCAATTGATGCAAAGACAGCTTACGGCGCGTCCGACGATCTACTCCGATTCAAAATGAACGTAATTCGGTCGTTCGCGCAAAAGTTATCTTGCTTGGAATACCGTATAGGTACACACAATGGAGCTTTTTAACCACAATCATTTTTACTATTTGATATGCCATTCAAGTACATATATACTTGGTTCATTATCAATTCAATATATTATATTGTTTATAATCAGCATTTAATATGTAATATCTATCCAATCAGTAATCAGCAAACGAGATTCAATAATACTTCTTAATGCCTATATATAAAAATATGAGTGAGAATTTTTTTCATTACGATTATCGAATTTGATCTATGTCTCAATCGTCCATCGTTTTAATCCAAACACCAATCTATACTAAAATACAATAAAAAGAAAAATATATATTAATCAATATTATTATATAAATTGTAATCATAGCTATTTGAATTAATATTAAGTAGATACTAAATTATTATTTAAAAAACCTAACCAAATAGCTACCTACGTACATTAATTAAATAATGTAAAAAATTGTACAATAATTAATTAAAATTAAAAAAATATAAATTTTATCATCGTTTTGAAATAAACGTCTATGCACAGGGACATAAGATGTACACTTAAGATAATTTTAAAATATTAAATTTACCATTTTTAAAGCAATACAACCTACTATATATATTTTATAATCATACATTATATTCCGTCAAATTGTGGTTTTTATACGAAAAATTAACGGTTTAAATGACTGAATACTTCAAAAACAAAACATTTAAACGTGTAAATCGAAATATGTATTTACAAAAGGCAAAATTACGAACGGGGCATGTATATTACTGGTAGATAATTGCAACGTTTAGAGTACAATTTGAACAACTTATTTCTATTTTATTATTGATATTGCTTTAGGTACCCATACTTATTGTGTAGATATTTTATATATACCTATTATAACAAGTTAGACAATAAAAAAAAAAAAAAAGTAGTAAGAGTAATAACTAATAATGGTAAATAGTCATTATTAGGTACTAAATGAAACTACAATGAACGGAAAAAACAAAATTTAAATTAACGTCTTAAAGAATATAAACTTAGAGGAGATGTTACACTAATATTATATATAATATACTAATTCGGCCTACTCAATATTACTATAGTACCTGTCTATCTTGGTATACCTATGTTTTAATGTTTGATGTTAGTGTTTGGACTTTGTATGGTAGGTGTATGAATACATTTGTGTTATACGGTCGGTCGTTCAACACATACCGTGTAGAACGTGTTGACTCCGGATTGTGCGTGTAGTCCACACGTGTCACCCGTTCGGTTCACACGATGGTCTACGTTACTATGAGCGTATAGAAAATGCTCGGGTCCGGCACACACCGGAGGTCTCGGACGGACGGCTCCCGCGGACCCCGTCCGACCGTCGGAATAGAGAGTGACGTGAGACCACCCGTAATGATGGACAGAGCCACTAACGCGCAACGGAACACCTTTTATATTTTCTTAGCGTGTGTAAGTATTTGCAGAACCTCTATTCTTTTCTTTTAACCGTAATATATTAAATCATTCGTTCATTTGTTTTGAGTATGTAATAAACAATATTCTTAGTGTGTAAATTTACTGTTTAAGCATTCGTAATTAATCATAGTTAATAGTTAAGTAGTTAAGTAATCATAATTAACCATATTATTTCTTCCCTCAACGGTTGACGTCCACACAGCGTGGTACCACACTTAATTAACTTAGTTAAATTACTAACAAAATTACAATTTTTTTAATATTAATTGAATATATTTATAGTATTACGTGAGGAAGCATCAGGAGAAAAGCTCAAGTATCAAAAGTTCAAAGTCAAATTTTCGGGTTGAACTTTTTAAGATGTAGAATGTCGGATGAGATGCTGAATAAGGCGTGAATAATCCACAACAGATTGTAGTATACTATATAATATTTATTAAATTGTACTTGAAAGAAAACACAGTGGTTGTACAAAATACAATATGATAGAACTTGTATTGTGTTCGATAAAGAAGTGTTACGTTTTAATAATTTGAAATATCGAATTACGCGAAGATGCTCTTGTCTATCGTGGCTGCGGCCGTCTAGTGAATGCATTTAATAATTGCATGTACTAAAACAAGTGCAGTCAACAATTTACAGACGCGCATATATATATATGGCAAACGTCGTTTAACTAATAACATAAGTACAAGTATTTTTTTAGGAAAAACATGGCTAGTTATATTTTGTCCGAACTACAGTACAAATTTTTTGTATGAGATTTTTACTATTTAGTAAAAGCAATTTTACTAGCATAATGTAAAGCATATTCATAATATGTAAGTCGCAATAATTTAGAGTAATTGAGTTAGAAAAATATATAAATAATTTCATAAAACAGTTAACCACATGTACATACGTCACGCATTTTGCCTTCCATGAAATCACGATGAACGCTAACAATATAACATAGAATATACACAAAAATATAGATATAGATAGGTACCTATATATTCAAAGATGGGCAAATTTAATGAAAAATTTAACTAGATAAAATTAAGTTTGTAAGATCCGTTATTTAAATAGTTAATGAACTAATGGCTCAACTAGTTAAAAATTTAAATTAGTTATTAGTATATTAGTTAACTTAACTGAGTTGATCCAAAAGTTAATAATTCTTAAATTTTCAATTGTATATCTATTTTATTTAACTAAATTCAAATTTGGTATGTAATACAAAAATGCAAAAACTATTCATTTTTGAAAAACTTATGGTACTTATTAAAAATGATATTACCATTTTATGTTTATCACAAATTACTATATTATTATAATTTATTATGAATATTCAAAGTCCAACGAATTATTATTTTGAAGTTAAATGATATATTTTTAGTAGGTATTTATTAGTAAACGATTAGTAGGTATACCTATACGTCTATACCCATATAAAAATACACCATAATATAGTACGCCATAATAATATAATATACCATACAGTGTATATAACAATATTATGGACATTAGATACCTACATATATAAAATTGAAAATTAAAATGCACATTTTATAATATATAAAGGAACATATTATTACAAAACGTTTAAAACAATGTATTAACTTAACTGAACTTTGTATAAAAATATTTAACTAAATAATAACTAATTCGCAGTATCTTATCATATAATGTGATAGGTTTACAGTTTACAAAATTAACTAGTTTAGTTAATAAATTAACGCTAACTTATCTTTAACTTATTAACTAATTGATGCTCATCTTTGCCTATATTATAGTACCATTGATTATATTGTATGATAATAAATAAATAAATATACAATCATTGCTAGTACCTAACTTCATTTGTACCATTTCCATGTATTATGATTTGTATACAGTTGTACATTTTACTATATTATTACTAATTATATTTTATATAAATAGGATTATACTATATAATTTTGGCTGATTCGTGGCTCTCGTTGTCTTCGCATTATTTTTATAATATTTTATAGACGTCACGGAAAACCTATTGTTGTTTTAGAAAATTCCCAATAATGAAGAACCAACGTTAAGGCGTGTACATAAGGGCATGAGGTAAATCAATACCTAGCGCCCAAGTCCATGTTCATGTATCGCGGCTGCCATACTCATAAATATGCAATTTGTTTAGAAGGGTGGGTCCTTCTGAGTATATTACAGTTAATGGTAGTAATCAGATAAGTGATAATAAAACATTTTAATTTTACCACGGACTACGATAGTATGGATGCCCATTGGGCTATGGTATACCAATAGCCACCGTGGACACAAAACTGATTAAAAAAACTGACGTGGACATCCCAAACAGCCAAACAGTGTCAATTATGTATTATTCTGTAATATTACGTAATATCTGTTTTGAACATCGAATATTGATAAAAATCTATTTATAAAATACTCACGCGCGGTCATCACCTTATCACGAATTTTAATATTATGATATTTTAACTGATTACCATTTTTCCAAATTCTACTATTCTAGTAATAGTTTTAGTTTTATCATTATTAAGTTTCGTTAAAATTAAATATTTTAGTAGTAGGTATTCGTTTATTTATTTAAGTAGGTACCCATTATTGTTTGTAAAAATGTCTCAAACTAATGAAATCTGTGTGTAGGAAAAAAAGAATTTTCCTTAAAAATGTAAATTGAAACCGACATATTTATTCGTGTAAAACATTACAAATCAAGCAACGCTCGAATGAAATTTCAATATTTTTTAATAAAAATAGAAAACAGAAGTACTTAACTTGATACAAGTTGTGAGTTATGACATGAAAAAATGACTACAGATAGTAGGTATCTACCCAATGATTTAAATATTTTTAAATACAGTGAAAATTAAAATATAATAATATCAAATATCAAATAAATAAATATTTAATTTAAATATTATTACTATTCAGTACTTCAGGTACATTCAGGGGTTAAAATAGGGGGACGCAGGGGAACTAAATTCCCTTGCCTCTAACAGTGGTTAAAAAGCGTCCCCTTTAACAATTTCTCCATAAATTACCTCGGAATACTCAAATTATAACCAAATATTAATTAATATAATTCAGAATTCCTTAGAAATTAAATCCAAGTATTCAAATATATATATTTTAGTTTTATTAAATGTGTAATAAAAATCACGGACTAAGATAGAATCTGCAGCCGGTTCCACATGACTGGTGTATTTGGTCCACATACACCAGTAGTATTATTTTAAACTTACTTATTTTACTTTAAAATACATATCTTTATACCAAGATAATAATAATGTTATATATTATAATATACAAGGCTGGGCATTAAAGAATTAAAAGTTAAAATTAAGTTAAAAAGTTAAGTTAATTTTAATTAAGTTACTTAACGCGTTACTTTTTTTCAGATTAACTTAATTAGGTACTTTTTTTATTAAAATTAAAGTGTTAACTTCAAGTTAACTTTATACAAAAGTATCTAAATTAAGTTAAATTTTTCCCGAAAAGCAATGCAAATTTTTGAATGAGGATTTTACTTTTTGGTACCTATACGCAATTTTAGTAGGTACCTACCTACAATAGCATGTACGTAAATTTTCTAATTTCTTATTTTTACATGGGTTTTAAAATGACGTGTTGTATTTTTATTTTTACATGTATACACTTTTCCTGGCAGAAGAAGTCTCCAGTATTATTTTTGAGCATAAAAAATAACCATCCTTTTTTACCTTTTTACGATATAATAGGTATATCGACTTTTTTTTCCTACATATTTACATATTTCATATGCATTATAGATATAATGATATATGGAACGCTCATAACTATATAGGGACATTAGTCCCCCTTGAAAATTTTTTCCACTTTAAGCCCTAGGTACTTTAGCATATAATTACGTATACTTCAAACTTGGTTTTAATTTTTCGTTTTAGCTTTTGTTACAAGTACTACTAGAACTTCTGAATCAAAAAAGTCTAAATATAAATAATAAAATTAAATGTTTGTATATATGTAAGTTGAAATATATTTAAGAGGATTGAAGGCTATTATAAATATCAGCTAACTACCTATTATATGAGTGAATAATTTTCTTTTTGCTTATTTGCTGTTTTTTAAATCAAATTTCTCGATTTTTAATAAAAATGTATCCGAATGTTTTTTATGCTTACGTACTTAGTTTGTACAGTTTTGAAATTTGGGGTGCCTCCCCAGCTTCGTGGGTAGTCAATATGTTCATTTCACCATGAATATTGTTATTGGACTTCGGCGCCACCGAGATAAATGGTAATAGATGTTCTTTTTATTGACCCATGCGACACTGGCTGGTTTAGTTTACTTACAAGTCAGTCGATATTATCATGTGTATCTGTGTTTTATTAATTGTGTCCATCCAGTAGGTATATAATATATATTGATCTGATGGGCAACTACTGTGCGTTAGATATTAATACTAGTATGAATACAAAAGTATAGGTATTTTAATAGTTAGGAGGTAATTACTCATTATTTATTTATTTTTTATTATTACTCATTAGTAAATTTCAAACACATTTTTTTTTTTTCAAAAACATCAGTTTTTTTTCAAAGTTAACAAAAAAAAAAAAAAATGTTAATTACTTGTAACTTAACTTAATTTCTTGCAACAAACTTCACTTCACGAGTTTAAAAAAAATCGTGAACTTTCTCAGTCGCGTAATTTTTTACCCGCTTTGCCTCGTACATAAGCTTACAATCTCGGTAACCGATTTTCTCAATAAAACCTGCTATGAACAAGGTAAACCATTAAAATAATCAAGAACTTTAATGGATTTATTTATCGAAAACATGGATATATTATTATTAATAAAATATACCATTATTCACTTTGCCCATTAGTTTATTTCGGTTTCGTTATTGTATTCACCTTACCCAGTGTAATATACCGGTTTTTTTTTTTTTTTTTTTTTTAATCCCGTCTACTCATCCCAACTGTATGCCCAAACATCTGGGTATAACGGTGTAATGCGCACGGTGTGAGGTCAGTGGTGGGGGTGGTGAAACGTATAGTTACAAAGGAAATGTCAACAGCCACAGGGTACTTGCAGCTCGCTGTCCACCCTCTGGCATACCTTTTCCGGAGTTCAAGTGTGTCACACGTGCTTGCCCTCTACGCTGTCTGCAGTTTTGGATTTCGGACCAGTCGCCAGTACCTACTCGTTTAAATTGATATACCGTTAATCTCTTGACGTGAGTATAAGTTAATATTTAATAAGTACCATATATTATATTATTATGTAAGTCTTATAACATTTCCATATTACCTATACGCATTATTATTTAAAATGTTAACCATTTGCAGTCCGTATTGTAAATAGTAGGTACTTTTTTCTGTGTAGCAAGTGGTTTTTTTTTTTTTTTTCAATCCATGGTCACGGTTAATTTTATCGGTTGTTATCCGATAAATGTGTCGAAAACTTAGTTAGAATTCTCAACAATTACTTTTGATCGAAATTTCATAGAGATTTTCATATTTGCTCCTTAAAATTGCATTATTAAATACTGAAATTTACTAAATTTTTGTCGATCAAACATTAAAATATGGGATAATATATAAATTGAAAAAGTAAAATATCGATTAAAAGTTAAATTCAAATCTGTTTGATAAATCGCTTTAATGTACTATCCACGAACTATTTAAAGTGAAAATTAGAGGAAACTCAAGAAAAAGCAATAATTTATATGCGTATATTTGCGCGTATGTTATCGATTTTCCAATGATCATAATGTCATTAGGGCACATTACTCGTACGTTCTTTCGTGCGCGATTGGAATGGGCGCGCGTGCTCAGCATAAAAGAAAAAAAGCGCGTGCAAAAAAGTGTGGGTCTTAACACAAATTATCTTACAGTCTTGGAAAGCGGGTATTTTGTACTGCTTAACCTGCAATCTTGGCGCTTCTGTTATGTTTACACGTACACGATTAGACGCCACGCTAATCATGTCACATATGGTAGGTACTATTATCAATATAAATATCAGTATTTATTTTCATATTACGTGTTTATGAAATTTTTGTATTTATTATGTTATATTTGTGGCAGCACAATATGCAATTGCCAAACTAAAATGATATTTTATCATATTTATAGATAAAATTATAAATATATAGAAAATAATAATACAAAACATCTAATAACACACGAAAATATTTCCAAATTTTCAACTCGCCACACACCACGCCAATCGTGTGGGAAAGGACAAAGTTTTAGCCTTTACATGGATTACGCTTTCCTAGACTCTTAATACAACAATCAAAAAATGGGTGATTGAAGGGTTACAGGAGACTGGGCTTAAATACATTTTCATTTTGTTTATAGTACACACACACCACACACAGTATAATAAATACAATAATAATACCCTTTATAATAGAGCTATCTTGAATTTTTACAAAATTAAAAATACATTGCGTTAATATAATGTATACTAAAACCCATTTAAACTTCATTAATTTTAAACAAACTCGGGAAAAAGTAAATAAGAATAAATACAAAGAGTATATTTTTTTAACACTAATTATAATATTGTGCGAATTTAAAAGTGTATTTAAAAGTTTGTGATTCTGGTTTTAGTCTAGCATTAGTTAGGTATATATATAATTAAATAATTCTACAAGTAACTCAACACCAAAATATTAGTTAGGTAATATTATCATTATATGAATCACAAATCATATTATTATTTCATTAATTTCCAATTTGACTATATAATTATTGTTGTTCTATATAGTTGTATAGTTGTAATAATTAATTATAGATAGGTACCTAACCATTAAAATTATTAAACTAGGAAAGTATTTCGATTTTTATTACAAACATGCACGGAGCTATACCTAAAATACATGGATAAGATACTTTTCAATATGTACCTACCTATTTACTTAATAACATTTTAAATTATATTCTAATACTCGTATATTTTATTACGTTTATACAAATAATTTACAAGACCACGGAGTGCAAGTTTTTATTATCGTTCGACGTATATAGGTACGAGGGTGTTGATATTTTTAATCGAAACATTATCCAGCCATTCGGTTTTCATGATATTATGCGAAATGAATATTGTGTTTTTTTTTTCTCTTAAATCTGGTCAGTCCCTTTGTATGTTTCTGCTCCAGGCTGCTGCTATATATATATATATATATATACGAATAGTTATATATTTTTTTTTTAAATTCATTTTTGTATCCGTATTATACGCACATGCACGATATACACTATTCATAATATACAGGAATTTTAGGTACACGCAGATACACGCATGCACCGCAACAATCCGCCTTTGTATAGCATAACGGAACATAAATGTGCAGGTAGTTTATGGGTCAAAAAATCGATTATTGTAGATAATATCATATACGTATTATGTTATACAAACATGGTGGTATTAGGGAGAATTTTCTGCCCACACCGCATGTTATATTTATTTTATGTATTTACACGTTTTAATATCTATACACACCGTGACAGTAATAGTAATTATATTGTACATATTATAACTTAAGAGACGTTCACAATTCGGAAAGATATATTTTTAACAATCATTTTAATCAAGCGTGATAACTCACGGTGAAAAGTAAATATGAATAATTAAAAATAAACACATTGTATTTATTATGAAATTGTTTGAAAAATGTATTAAAATATGCACCAACGATCCGCGGTAAAATGAATGGCAAACAAAAGTCATAATACCTACCATGTACAAATATCTAACGAATAACTTGCGGGCGCTTGTGTTGTCTTATATTATAAAAACTACGGCATAATATTAATTTCTGGAATTTTTCAATACCCTTTACCAACACTGTCGCTGATGTAAATGTTTTTTTTAGGTTATCCTATGGGATACCCTCAGTAAAATACGGTTTACCTTATAATATTCATAATAATATAAAAGTCGTACTTTGTAGATTTCATTTTTCAATTAGTATTTTTGAACCCCTGATCTGGTCTAACGCGTGACATCACCAAGGGCACAAGTTAATTGAATGTGTTATACCTACATAATATTTGACGGGCTTATTTTGTTCGAAAATCAAAATAATAATATTTTGCAATTTTTAGTTTGATATACACATAGGCAGTTTGATATTACTGTTTTCACACACGCGATTTTGAACGAACTTGTAAAAACAGTATATCAATAAAGTTTCGAACTGAAATGTGTTTTTTTAATATAGTTTTTTCTAAATACCTGAATATTTCAAGAGATTTTGTCACCAAACTCTCCTCGCTCTTTACATCGTCATGATTGATTAGCATTTTAGTAAGTGATTAAAATTATTCAATACTTCTTTAATCAAATATTAAATTTAGTAAGCCTTTAAGTAAAAAATAAGTGGCCTAAAGTAGCATGTCTAACTCAAAATATTGGGCCAGTGCTCTCTATGTACTACATCCGGAAGATTTTGCTTGAAGAATTATAATTAACCCTTTCAGTGCCAAATTAAGTTCTGAAAAAAAAAAAAAATTTTCTTTCTAATTAGTTTTATTCAATGCCTAACTAGTTAACGGTAATAATAGATTATACTATCAGGATGGCAATTGGGCGTTAATTAATGACATACTAAACATTATAAATAAAGTCTGTTCAATTCTTTATTTTAGTTATATATTTTTTATAAATCTTTAGTCTTAATTATTAATAAAATAAAATAGACAATATAGAAAGTAAAATAAAAACTTTATTAACACATACATACTATGAGATTCTATGAATAAGTCTTGTAAGTTACATAATATTTTTCCGACATTACGCCCAATTGCCATTGTAATGGCACAACATTTAAGGTACGATAAAATGATAACGATTAATGTTAATAACTATATCACTTCATAATATGTTTACAATATCAGTCTATACACAAGAAAAAAAATATGAGATTTTTAGAACTTGTTTTTCTTTTGATAATACAATGAAATGTGAAATAATTAATTAAATATTCCAGCAAACATTTTTGTTATCAATAAATTTTCATTGTCGTTTTATATAAGGTCCGAATTAAATTGTTATCATTTTTAACGTATTCTACACGTGTTTTTACATATATATCCATGTATTACACAACTAAATAATTTGAATTCAATTGTATAACGACTTTTATATCATTATGCCATTCTAATGGCGTTGGGGACTGAAAGGGTTAAAAGTTACTCGGTTAAATAGTTAATAAGTTATGTTAACAAAAATTAAGTTAAAACTAACTTACCTTTTAATTTATTAATTCGTTAATGCCCAACATTGACTAAAATTTTGAAAAATACTTCGAAAGTTCAACAATTTGAATTTATTTATCATAATATAATGATTTCATAGAAAGTACCTACTACTTACTCTGTGAATTAGTCAATAACTTACAGCGTTTCTTTAAATATTATACAAATATAAACTACAACACGATCGTGAACCACAATAACCTCACTGGACAAAGTTGAGTATTGTTGAACTTTGTGGGATCGAAGTTTATATATCGGTACTCACAGTTAACCATGACGGTATTCAAAAAGTTACTGGATGGTTATTCGCCAACATTTTCTAAATTTTGTATGAACTTTTATCGTTACTAAATATTAATTATTTATTACGTATTAAATTTACCGGAAATTCGTACATTTTCGCCTAGGTACATTGACAAATCCACGAATAACTGTAAGTCCGATCGACTAATTTACAATGTAGGTAGCATATACCTACTAAAAAATCAATATATCATGGTAAATATGTTCAAATTGTTGAACTTTTGAAGTGTTTTTCACAATTTTAGTACATTTTTTACTGGGTGATAATTAATACCTACACTAAATTCCAATCAATAATTTCCAATCACCAATCCAATAACTGTTTAACCAATTTTCTACAAACGAAAATATTTACTTTACTAACCAATACAAACCGCATAAAGACGAATACAAATATTAGCTCATTAGGTCATGATATTATATTATATTATATTGACCCATTGATATTTTGAAAATCAATTTTTATTATTTTTTATGCATTTGTGATTTGTAGCAATTATCTGATATTTAATGTACAAAACTAAACTGTAGACTTTTGTATAAAATACCTTGGAATTTAATTTTAAAAAAATCTGAGTAAAATGATACCTAGTATTTTTTTTTTTGATTTATACCTAATAATTTTTATTATTTTTGATCGTTTTACTTTCTTTCTGATTGTATTGTGAATTAGATAACAAAATCACGCCAATATTATGTTACAGTAAATGTTTGGTGGAGATTTCAAGTTTTTGGGTTTACATTTTTCCTAATTATATATAATAATAATTTTGGGTAGGTATAGTTTTCATTTACGCGTAGGTATATATTCTCTAAATACGGACAGATATAATATGTGTTATATACCTTCTAAGTATGGTTAGTAGGTATATGTATCGCACGGGCTGCTTTTTTTTTATTTTAGATAATTTTATCTTGGATGTATCTATCTATAATTTCATCTACCAAGACCAAGACTCTTTCGATGTCTATCAAATCCTCTTAAGAAGTTTGACAATTTTAATTTCAAACTATATTTCGGAGTAGATCCATTTATATATATATATATATATGCTTATTAATAATTTTCACCGCCCCTCTCTTTTATAAATCTACTATAGGTATATAGTACTATCTACTATGAAAGACTTCCAATAGTAACTTCTACACAAACAAGACTCAAGATTTATTAAATCCTTTTAAAATGTTAATTTGTTATCTATTATTATATTTCATTTAATAATAAGGCCGTTGTTAAAACCAGAATCGGGTATTAGGTATAAGACAACAATATTATTTTCATAATCGTGTATCCAACCTAATAATTTCACTGTTTCATGCAACTTTAGTGTACAATTATTTTAAATAGATAACTACGACCTACCTACCTAATATTTATCATTAATAGATATTTTTTTGTCACAAACATTATCAATTAATATTTAACCAAAGCTTGGTAGTAATGATTAATGAGTTACAAAGTTATGAAAAAGTAGCTAGTAGCTATTGTACCTAACTGAAAATCACTAACAACTCTTAATTAACGACGTTTTTTTGTCTATACTTTTTGACTAGGGTAACCAATTACATAATTACTAAAATAACGGATTATATCTACGTATCTCGTCGACGAATCTGTCAACTGATCCCAGTCAACTTGTCCCAATTTACATTGTTTAGGGAAATTTTAAATAACGACTATTACAATTAAATCAAACAAAATAAGTATACGAATATAATATTGTGAACAACTACCACTAACTATATTTGCAACAATAAAAAGATTTAATTCCTTTATATTTTGTATATATCTTATTACGACTGTAAAATTTTAATTTCGACACAGTAAGTCGGTAAACAAACAAGTGATAAGACAAGTGCGATTGTTATCAGATGCTTGTCGATATAATTTATGTCAAGATATCGATATGTTCTTAAATTGTTATAAAAATTAATTATAGATGTCGTAATAAATAATTAAAATAAAATAAAAAAACTTGACCTACATGTCAACTTTCCCCGGTCTCCCCTGTATTAAAAAAACATGACTTTCAAATAAAAACAATTTCTATGCAAATAATTTGCATATTGTTTATTATAAAATACAAATAGGGCCATCCTTTGAAGGGTCATAGAAAAAATGCATAACTTTCCACTCAAGAAATGAAACGCCAAAATTAAGAAAAATCGGCAATTAATCGGTAAGTTTTTAATGTGTGAAGTTTAATTAATTTGAAAAATTTATGACCACTTTTTTTGTGGTTCTTTACTTATTAATTTTTTTGGGAAATTAAATCATCAGTAAATTAATGTTTATTCGGTAAAACTTTAAGTTTATAAACAAGTTACGGAAAAAATGTATGTATTTATTATACAGTCTAAAGATTTTTGAAATTGGTCTCCTCTGCATGCCAATATTCGTATATATTCACATTTCACGTACATACAACGTGTCTATTATAACTATAATATAATACTTATACATACTTATAGTTATGAATAATAACTAATAATATGAATATTAATGTTATAACCACTTTAAATATATATAAACATTTTTTATTGTTTAGACATTATAATGTCAGACACGGAGATCGAAAAGCGTTCGGAAGGTTCAGATGGTCTGAAAGGTTCAGAAAATTTGGAATTGGATGAAAAGTTATTGAAATGTGTTAACAATAATTGCGATGTGCCAACACTGACATCTGAGGATACATCGTCTTATTCGTAATTGAAATTTATTAATTATTAATATTTCATATTCATCATTACACCCAAATCCTAGAAAGCTTACATATACTTATAAAATTATGTATTATATATATATATATATATATATTTTTATAGTCCAATGCTAGAAAAAATGAAGCATACTACTACGATGGGAAATATTCAAAATCATTCTAAGGATATAAGCGAAAATAAACCACTATCTGCAAGGAATAATTTCATTTACACAGGTACAAGTAACCGAAAATTCATAGACCACATACTGAAGCAGTACTAATATCAGTAAGATATTCATATAAATAGTTAATTTTTGAAGTAGGATTTAAATAATAAATATTGAAATGTTTATGTTTTAGTGTGAATATTAGTATGCCAGTTCCATAGTGAAGATTTTTGGTTTCAGTCTTATATTTTTGCCGAACCCCAATATTTACATTCATTACTTATATACAGAAATAAACTAAATACCTACATAATATTTGAAAAATATTACTATATAACTTCTAATTTTCCAAAATAAAATAATTATAAAAAAAACTTGGTTGTTTTATATTTAACAATATGCATTAAATATTTGTCAAGAATTAATTGTTTAACTTATTTCATTTTATTTTATTTAACAATAATACCGTCAAAAACCATTAAGGAATAGTACTGTATGCATGCATGTAAACAAAACCCAAAAGGGTACTAAATCAGTAAATTTAGACTTTAATCAGATTGCCTTGTTTTGGATCACAAATTATGTAATATTTACCTTTTTTGATAGATTTCAATAAAGTAAATCAATTGGTGACTTGGTGTAATTTTGGTTTTTCTAAATTTAAAATATTCATAATACCAGATGAAAATGTGTCTGAATTTCACTTAGTTTCTAATCTAAATCTTTCTAGGTGAATGGCTGAATAATTTAAACTAAACATTATTTCAAAATTCTTAAGTTTGTAAAACAAAAAAATAAATAGGTACTAGAAATAATGAAATAAGTTTTAAATTTCTCCTTTTGCATTTGCATTTGCGCCTTATCCATTAGTATGTGTTCACCTATGACTTATGATATAAACTAGAGAACTACAGTGAAATTTAGCTTTTTGTTTTGAATTATAAAAAGTTGACGCATGTACTTGTGTCAGAAACATTTAATTGAATTACTACAGTTTTAAATTCAAGTATAAATATAAATAAATATGTAACTCATTTTTATGGATATTTATTCATAATTTTACATTCTTTTTTTCCATAAACGGAAATTACATTACATTATAATGTATTTGTTACATCTTAAATCTCCAAAAATTTTATTCCTATATCCATAATAAAATGAAAATGTATACCTAATAAAGTACACAGGTGTATGTATATTTATATGTATATAAACACAACTTCAATTTTTTTCTCAGACAACGTCTGAAATTCAATTTTGTTTATTAAATTATATTATTTTTAGAATAAAAAAAAAATTAATATTTACATTAGATTATTAGGTAAAATTATTGATTATAATTTATTATTTTCTTATTTGATGGGTAATATGAATTTAATTAAATGCGTACTGGTTAGGGATTGGAATCATCCAAATATTCAAATAACGGAAAAACAAATTTTCTAATCTTTCAAAATTATAATTTTTATCAAAAAAATGTATTTAGGTGATGAATAATGTTATTTGTACACTGATACCAGTATTCTACCCATGATAGCGATTTTCTTTCACCTTCTACTGACCAGCTATTTTTTGTGATAAAAAAAAAATGTTTTACCAATAATTTTGGTTAATTTCGCTACTGAATGAAGGATAATTTCAGCCTATGGTTCTTATAAAAGCTTGTAGGTATTTTTTTTTCAATATACTGTGTATAATAAATTTAAATATATTGATTACAAGTAGTATTTTTAGTAATTATCTAATACTTTCATTTTTTAAATAAATTAATATTGAATTACCTATTATCTTTAGGACTTGGGTGTCTAAATGCAAAAGTAATTATTCAAGTATTCGAATATTCAAATAATGGAAAACGAATATTTCAAAATTATAATTCTTATCAAAAAATGTATTTAGATGTTATTTGTACAGTGATATATACAGTACATATCTAGTTTTGATCATACCGCAATAAAAGTTCCATACTCTTCACCAGTTGTAGGTACCTAATATGGGTATAAATATTATTATTATTGTTATTAGTAAACAGTGTTTATAATACTGATATACCTTAAATAAATTTTAATTTTGCATAATTAATTATATCTATTCGAATATTGAAGAAAGTATTTGAATTTTATTATTATATTATATCATTAGAATTTTTGACGATAGAACTATTCAAATTTGAATATACGTTACAGCCTTAGTACCTACCTACTACAAATTTAAATATTTAATCAAATAAAATTTTTATTATGTGGATTTTCAATTTAAAATTTTTTAAATTAAATATAAGTTTTGAAATTTTAGAACCTTAAATCTCATATTTTGGTGCAAAATGCTTTTTTAAACATTTTTGTGTAAAAATTAAAATATTTAACTAACAGTATATTATTTACAAGTATTTAAAGTATACAAGAGTAAAGTATTGCTGAATACTTTCATATAATTAAATATTATTTGAATATTATTAATTAATCAGTCAAATTTACCAATATATTCAATATAATAGTACTAGGACCAATTTATTGAGGAATTTTTTCTAAAAATAAAATAAATACATTATATTGTTGTATTATAAATGGAATATCTATTATAGTTTTACAGAATTTAATCAATTTAAAAAACACGAATAATTATAAGTTTATCAAAATTATAAAATACAACACCCTTGAAAAATCTTATGAATAAAATACCCTGTGTTATAAGTATTAAAATAATCTAATCATTAAGAACTTTTCAAATGTTTATATCTAATTAGTATTTATAAAATAAATTGTACATAAAATATTGTACTTTGTAGTTATAAAGGTTAAAATTAATATAGTATTAAGACAATAAAGATGGAATAAAAGTAGTCTATAATATTCGTAATAATAATAGTAATATAAATTATATTAATAGTAGGTTTAACACGTTGACCGTCAAGGTTTCTCACTTGCCATGCGATCTTTAATTTTAAATTTCAGTACATTCCAAAAAGTTTGTTTAAGATTTCATATGAGATCTCACACTCAAGTGCCAGAGATTAACAAGATTTCATTGCTGATCACAATTCTCCATACTGTTTTGTCTGATTTTAAATCTACAGAGTTACCAAATTCATTCTGTGTTTTTAGCGTGTGTCCAGCATTATTCGTTTTTTTATGATTTTTTGAATATTATACTTAATAAATATTTATTATTTTATTATACATATTTGATTATATTAAATTTATAATTATTATAAAAATCTTTTACTGTAAACTATGGTTATAATTGTGCCGTAAATATTTAAATAATATGATTAGACATAATATTTCCATAATACATGTGATGTTGATGAATTTATTTGGTATACAATAAATAATTTTCTTTTTGAGATTTTATATGAGATCTCATAGAAATGGACAAATCATAAATTATTGTGTGAGATTTCAGCTCATATTTTGTTAAAACTATAAAAAATAAAACATTTAAGTTGAACAATAATTAAAAGGAATATATATTTTGGGAAGAATCAGTCAACTTTTTGTGAAAATTTTTTTTAGTGAACCATTAAAAAAACCCTTGGCGGTCAGGACGAAGTAGGGTCAGATCTCATATAAGATCTATGTTGTAAGCCATCAATAGACATTATTAATTCTCCAAATGTATAATTCAAGTTAATATTATGCCAAGAATTATTTAAAAAATCTCCTAATATTTTAAATTCATAATGTCTATTTTGAAGAAATTTAGTAAGTAACAAGCCATCATGAAGAACATCTGCTGGGATTTGACTATATGGAATATCAACAGATTTATGTGTTTGAGAAAATATTTGACCTCCAGAACATGTTCTAAACCTGAATCCCACATGCTTGTACAATGAAATAGGAAGAAATAAATTCAACTTTGGCGAACTATTGAAATATCGTTTTCTATCAAAGACTCCAGATCTTTGTGTATTTATATATATATAAAATGTATAAACAAGGGAACAATAAAAATAATGATCTTCATTATATGTATTGAATGTTTAGTTAGATGTAACATAGTTCACTTATAAATGTTATCGATTCACTTTAAGTACAATACATTCAAATCCGATGTAGGTATATCTGTTTAATTTTGTCGTATACAAATTCAGTGTTAAGAAATAACTAACACCCATCTCATAATCAAAATTAGTACATTTCCTAATGGTGTAAATGTTATATTTGAATGTAACATAATACAGTAGTTCAATTTAATAATTTCAAATAAATATGATCGGTTTCTTAACATAATTTAAATTTAAAAAACATTACTAAAATGTACAATTATCACATTTCAATCGAATACTAAATAATTTGGGTGTGATAATAGGAAATAAGTTAAAGGCGATTTATTCTTAGAACAAAAAAATAGTTTCAGAATCCAAAACCTTATATTTTGTAAAAACAATTTGTTTATGTAACATTACTAAAAAAGATTTGCATTTAAAATGCAATTTTTTTCCATTAAATTATGTGGAAATATTTTTAAAATTGATTCATTTATGTTTGCTGCATCTACATTGTCTGAATTTTTTTTGGATTTTGTACATTTAAATTTAAAATTTTGTATTTCAAGCTATTTTGTAAAAAAACAATATCATATATATATATATATTGATATATTGATCAATAATATATATATAAGATATATTATATGGAATGTAAACACAGGTAAATGATGATAATAAAACTAAATAAAAATACCTAATATTTTTTTTGTGGTGACTAGTTATCATGACTGATAATATTTGTTGTTTTTTATAATCTTGTTTAAAGAATACACCTTCTTCTATATAGTTAAATTCTTCTTCCATAATTTTATTAAATTTACTGAAATAATAATAACAAATTAATACAATAAAATAAAAATTAAATTTAAAAAAAAAAGTCAAATTACTTGATATCTTTATCAATATCATTGGATTTTTTTGATATAAGTCATTATGAACAATCTAAAAATATAGGTTTTTAGTTATTAATTTATAATACAAATAAAAATCTTAAATCCAATTCATTTTAATTTTTTACATCAAGAAAATGTTAAATTAATTAAAAAAAAATAATATAGGTAATATATATAATAAAATAATTTAATTTTTTTTTTTTAACAAACTTTCCAGTAATTCAAATTTTGCACTTTTATATTCTGAGCATAGTGAATAATGTATTGTTTTTGCAATATTATATCTTTTATGTATACACTTTTTGGATTATGTAGGGGTTTTCTGGCAAATAATTTTTAAATAAAAATGAATTGTAATTGGTACTTTAAAGAGGCAATTTTAAATTGTTCCACTGGTTTTCTTATACGTAAAAGAAAACTAAAAACACAACATTTTTTTCTAAGCAATAATTTATATTTTCTATCAAATTTAAAATAATATTTCCCACTATTATCTTCTAGAACCGAATTATTGTAGTATAAACTTTGTTTAATAATTATCACTAAGCATAATTGTCTATAAATGTGAAAATATCTAATAAAGTTGCCATGTTTATTATATACCTAATATTATTAAAATGTGGACGTCATAAAATTTCCCAATTTTATTTTACTTATAATAGCTATATTTACTACGCAATTCTATTTTTTTAAATTTAAGAATTATTTATTCTTCAAATTTAATACATCTAAATCACTACTAGTATCCAACTCGATGAATACAAATTGTCTCTACTGACCCTATAAATTCTAGTGACTGCTATTATAATTTTTACTTTAATATGCTATTTTAAAACTTGGTCATTAAAATGTACTCTACTATTTATTAGTACTGTTAACAACAATTTTTAATAAGAGAATTACAAAGTAATTACAAATTGCTGATAATTAAAAATAGCAATAATTTAACTTATCAAATTTAATATTCAGGTAATATCGTAATCATTATTTTAAATCATTACCTAACGGCTAACACTTTAAAGAACAATAATTGTTTAAATTGAAGTTTTTATTTAAACATATAATGTAATAAAAATATATAACTATTTTTTCATTTTATTTTGAATATTTTGTGTGTATATATATAATAATATTATATATATATTACATATATATAATATTTTTATATATTAATTTAAGATAATACAAATAAAAATAAATTAATAATTAATAATATAATCAAATTTCTGCTTTGATTTTTTTTTCATGAATTACAAAAATTGTTTAATATTTATATTATGCTATATTATTATAAGTGAGTTTTTTTTATAATTAGGTAATATAATTAAATATTAAGGTGACCCATACTATATGATTTTCAGTACTAATACACAAATTATTATAATATATTCAAAGTTTAACAACGACTGCTTAATTATCGTGTAGAAACACAAATTTTTATTTCTGTAAATTGAATTATTTCAATTTGTAATGTGATTAAAATATTCTACTCTGGTATTTGTTGTAGCTATCCATCCTATAGATAATATTTATAGAATAATCATACTACGCACAATTTAAATCCTGGCATTTTGACTTTTGATTAAATTTAGTGTTCACCTATTATTAAATTTAAATAATATGAAAATTATTTACAATTATATTTTGGTTACCTTTATAAATTTTAATACAGGTATTAATAACATTTATATTCTACGTAGCATGCCTTTACTATATTGTCCATATTGATAGCAGTGTTTGGAACGTTCACATAAAAATTTAATTTGTTCATGTCATTCAAATGTAATTAAAAACAATAAGTTTTTAAAAAATTAACCTGATCTTCTGGTCATTCGTTTTAATTAATTAATTATCTATAAAATACACATTTTTATTATATAGTTAACGAAAAATTACTATACTATTACTATTATTTTCATTTTATCGCAGGACCAACAGAATCGGAATATATATATAATAATAATAATAATAATAATAATAATATAATATATATATTATATAATAATAAAATTTAATATGTAGGTATATAAATATATTTTAATTTAATTTAAAAAGTTATATTTAACTGAAATGTGTTGCTCAAAAAATATGAATGTTAACACACAAATTCGCGTTCATGAATGTCGTTCTTTCCAAACATTAATAGATCGAAAAAACAAATGCAGGTGTAGCACCGAAGACAGAATTGATCAAGGACTTTTCATAACATAGATATGCAGTAAATATATACTTCGTTCAACATCAAACATCATTATAGACCACATATCTATAATATTGAAAAATCATAAAAAAAAAAAAAAATTAGATACCTATGTAGATACTTACTGTTTTATCCAGCCAATTCCTTCTTCCTCTATACCGTATTCCAAGTAATAAATACAGGTATAAAGACTGTTCCGATAAGCTGTTAATATAACATTTTGTCATGATCGCATGATCCTATAAACAACAATACAACATTACAACTAGTAGTTAATCATGTGGCCCCATATAGGTATAGACCATATTTTTTTACCATGAATGTTGACTATTTTTCTGACTCATAGTGACAAACTAAAGTTCAAATAATATAGACACATAAATTAATATTTATAAGAACAGAACTTTTCGTTCTTACTATAATTTAAAACAAAATTAAAATATACCGTATACAGGCACTTTTAATATTATAATCTATCATGTATTCTTTTATCTATGATTATATGGTAATTTTCCAAAAGTACAAGGTCTGGATTCCACGGAGGGAACGAACATGATCGAAACCCCCTTTTTATTTTAGAGAAGGGATACTTCCCAGTGTTTCCAACCCTAAAATCGTTAAAATCTCAATAATACAATGTGACTGTGTAACCTATGTAGTTAGATAGATACTTTTAAGACATGCATTGATTGTTCATGGACCAATGGACCATGTATACTTAATACCTTAACTATAACATTCTACTCGTATATTAGTATATTAATACTTTCTATCTTTGTGTAATGCATAATGATTAATGAATAATTGCATGGCTGTGAAACAGAATACTAATCACTTTTGGTTTCGCTGTTGTAAATTTCAAGAAAATTTTAGTGTAAAAAAACTTCATACTCCAAAATCTTTATAAAATTAATTAAACCGAAAATCGGATTATTCGAATTCGACGATTTGCCGCCGCTCGCAGGTTACCAGATACAGTAACCGCAGCAACCGCAGTCGCAAAACAACAAAGATGACGTCATACACCATGACAGTTGTGATGGACATTATTTCTGTCGTGGCAGTCTCGACGTTCACTATACTGTGCACATCATCACGGAAATCCGCGTCGTCGTCGTCGATCCACCCTCAACAACAACGGCTGGCGGATAACCATGAATAAACGGGAAAAGCCGAAACGTAAGCGGATAGGATACTCCAGCGAACAGCTGATGTGTCTGGAAGGGTCATTCGCGGCCGTCCAGTACTTGACTAGAGTAAGGCGCATAGAACTGGCTCGAAAACTGGGACTGACCGAAAGAAATGTGAAGATATGGTTTCAGAACAAGCGCATGAGGGTGAAAAACTCGAACAGAGAATCAGGCCAAGTGAGATCGAACGGAGGGGACCTAATGTCATCAATGGGCGGCCGTGCCGCTCTACCGGTGACCACGACCGCCACCGGTATTTTCGGCGGCGGCGGTCAAGCGGTGGGAAACGGCCGCTCGCCGCAACTGTCAGCAAGGTCAAATTTCTCGATATTGCCGCCCTCTGGAGCGGGCCAACTGCTCCACCATCAATTCAACGAACATCTGTTTAGCTATGCCCCAACTTCCACGATGCCTTGTATATATTACAGCTTGGGCACCATATACACGGCTATGACCATAGCGGCGACGTCTTTGTATACGGCCCGTCCACCTGCACGTCAATGGACAGAAGCCGGTTCATCGCGTGCTACGTCGCCACGGGTACTCGACCTCAGCCAAAGTGGCCCAAACTTCCATCATGACAAGACTTTAAAAAGGATGTAGTATAGGTCCAGCAGTCTCGTTATTTCAATTCTTCCATTTCTTTGTTACTGATTTTTAATTTGTAAATTTTCGTTTTTGACATTCTGAATAAGTGTACCTATATTAACTGTTTGTATATATATTAACTGCTTGTACATATTAACTGCTTGTACATATTAAGTGTTTGGACATATTGGTTATTGTTCATATTAAATATTAACTATTATTACCTGTGTATTATTATTTATTATATAGGTTGTGGTACTTAGATACTTTCATAATTTATATCAAATTCAAGAAAAATCGGCTTTACAGTTATAAGAAAATGTATCAATTAAAACTTAAAAGTACCTATACGAAATTAATGTTTTAATATTGTATTTTACAACTCTCGTGACCTATCCTGTAGTTTGTGTTGTAGTATTTCTGTCAAAGACTAACCTTATCGACAGATATACTTATGCCTAAATATTAAACTTAAAATATTTTAAATTTTCAAATGAATATCATAAAATAATCTAAAATTAAAACTACCAGTTACAGTAAATTTTTTTAATATTACTGTTACAGAATTTACGTTGAAAAAATTATTAGGTATGTCACTCGTTTTTATTCATGCTTATTAATAACATTTTTTCCACGTTATATTTTATAAATTGTGGGCTCAGAGTAAAAATGTTCTATATCACCAATTTTTAAAATAGCATTTTATACCCAATTATTAATTTTATATGGACTATATTTTGAAATCGTAATAAACTAAATAATCGAATTATTGTTCAAAAAGTTATAGCGAATCAAAATATTCTAAATCAATATTAAGATATGTATAATAGAAATTTAAAATGCTCTTTTGGCAATTTTAAAATATCGAGATAGAACTCTTTTAGTCTAAGTCCACGAAATATCAAAATTAAGTGCATTTAAGGTTAAAAATTTTGAAAAAAATTGTTTTAATTAAAACAATTAAATATTTTGAATAGGTTTTATTTAACAAAACAGTGCACGGACCTCCCACCCCCTCTTTTCCAACAGTCCTTTATCTATCAACTAATTTTCTTTAACCCTAAATATAGTCAAATATATAAAGGTTTTATAAATAATTGGTTTGCAATATATTTGGGACCCCTAGGAAAAAAATGAAAATATGCACTGTATACAGTAAAATCCGATTATAATGACATTCAAGGGGTTCGCCAAAATTTGTCATAATAACCGATTGTCATTACAATCAAAATGATAAAATAAAATAAAATAAAAATTGCATTATTATTTTAAAATTGCATTGTATTAAAAAAATATGTTATCATAGTTTATACTTTGTATAAAAATCATTCTGTGTTTTTTTTTTTTTTTAATTTGTTTTTGAATAGAGATTCGAAGTCATATAATTTGATAAGATTTTTACTGCATTAAAAACTAAACATATGGACTAGAGTATCATTTTTTTCACTATTTTCGTCTTTTTCGGGTTCTTTTTGGATTTGTGTTGGTTGTTTAAAGAAGAAATAATTTCTTGATCATGTGCTCTGACGTTGAACATTATTATCAAAGTTAACATAATCATTTATATTTGGCAAACTTATTTCTTGGTCTTGTTCTATTTAAACCACTTGTTGTTGAATTGTATTATTGAAAACAGCGTGATGAAAACAGTTGATTTGTACTCTCTGATACTTTTTCCTAAGCTTGTAAATTTAGTAATATGCTATCTATATGGTGATATTAGTTTCAATTAAATTTTCTATATTATTAATAATATTTATTACCAAACTTTTTCAAAAATAAGTTTTCATACATTTTATTACTCCTTGATCTATTGGTTGACTAACAGACGTACAATTACTGGATAAAAATACAAGTTTAATAATCCATAATTTAACTTTGAAATGTGCCGGGAATTTGTCGACTAAGAGTAAGATTTTTTTGATTTTTTTTTTCCCAATTCCAAATGTCAATTTAATACAATTTTAGACCATAATTCTATAGACATCTAAGCTTTGGATTTTGATTCATATGTTACCGGTAGACAATCGATATGTTTTATATTTTTGAAACACCGCGATTTACGGGATTTTCTAATTACAATTAATTTCATTTTTTTACCAATTAAACTTGCTGAAACTAAGACGTTATAACATTCTTTAGACATTTTACTACCTTAACATTTTTTTTTCTTTAAACTAAAATGTTCTGTTAGAAAGCATTTTGAAAAATAGTCAAGTTTCATCTGCATTATAAATCTAATCATCTGTGTATCCTTCCCATAATTTTAGCCATATTTTTAGAGCTAATTTTGTGTTATTTTGGTATTGACCACTCATTATTGAAAACACAGTGTTTGTTATGTCTTGTTTAATTTAAAAAGTTCATAACTGATAATATTTCATTTCGTAATTCCTGTTATATTTTGTCTCAATCTTTCCATATGTTATATATGTATCAAAGTATATAACATTGATAATATGAAACATAAAATAATTGGAATTATACGGCAATCGGGGTCATCTCCTTAGCCCCCTCTACATACGCCACTGTATGGTGCCAACTACCTACTATTCCTAATCATAATAGATTATAGGTAGATACCTAGTTCCTAATATTTATTTTAGAAAAAAAAATATTGTTTCAAAGTATTTTTTTAATGTATGGAGTAACTTTTTTTCAAAACAATTTTTTGAAATATTCAATACAGAGACTAAAAAAGTAACGCAATACAAGATACAATTTTATCTAAGATACATATTTAAGATATTCCCTAACCATGTGTATACCTATACTATATAGTATATACGTATATACGTACCATACGACTAGTGCATTAGTTATTATTGGAATTAGTTATTCATTAATAAACCAATCAAATTAGAACAAAATCGACATCTGTATGGAAAAATTAGGGGCAAACTGAATTCTTGCATACACCTTAAATGTACCATAACAAATAACAAGTAAAAAGTCTTCATCAATATCGTGTACGCGACAAAGATTATTCATAGTCAAAGCTCATAAAAATGGCATTTTCGTAAATATCTCACTTTTTATAGATCGTACAACAAAAACTTTTAAATAAAATGAACAGAACAGATTATCATAAACAAAAAAATATAAAATACACTTTTCGTTTACTATAGGTCGGTTTTGCGGTATATGACTTGCCAAATACTTATTTTTTAAAAACTTTGATTTTTTTACTAAAAAAAAATTAGCCTTTTTGTAATTATCTCGGTTGTTATTGGCCGTAAAACAAAACAATTAAGCATAAAAATTTAAGAGGAAACAATTTCCTATAAAATGGTGTATTTTTTATATACGGACAATCGTTTTAAACTGTTTTACGGTTTTTGATATATAAACCTACAAAAAAATAAAATAATACGAATGCATTAATTTCCCTGGTATAGTGTATAGGATATAAAATTTAAGAAAAGGTTCAGTAATTAATATAAAAATTATTAAAGGATATACCCTAATCAAAAAATAATAAATTCCACCCCCATAACTAAATTGGTGGGATGCTTAACTATATAATACCCTTATAATATACCTTTTTTTTTTTGTAAATCAAACCCACCGATAATGACGAAAAGAATTATAATTCTGGAAAAAAATTAGCCGGAAACTAAATTAATACCAAATATTAACTATAGTAAAATATAAATGTGATAAAAATTTCAAACCTTTTTAACCATATTCCAAAAATATCTTCTTCTTCTTCTCCTTCGCCTTCTCTCCCAACTATTTGGGATCGGCCACACTGGTTCTACACTTCCACTTAACTCTATCTCCCGCATCTTCTTCACTTACTCCCACCTTCCTCGTATCACTCGCCATTACATCCTCCCATCTCTTTTTAGGTCTTCCCCTCCCCCTCTTACCAACAACATGCATTTCCCTTATTAATCTTACTGTCTCAGTCTCTTCCCTCCTTAATACATGGCCAAGCATTATAATCTATTCATCTATTCTCTCTCATTTTGTCTACTATCGAAGCTACCCCTATACTACCTCTGATATACTCATTCCTTATTTTATCCTCTCTAGTAACTCCACTAATCCACCTTAACATTCCCATCTCAGCTACACTCATTCTCTGTTCTATCTTTCTATCTACTGCCCAACATTTCGTTCCATACATCATTGCAGGTCTCACCACTGCCTTATAAAATTTACCTTTTAACCTAATATTGATTCTTTTATCACACAGAATACCTGACGCTTCTCTCCATTTCCTTCAACCACACTTAATCCTGTGTTTCATATCCTCTTCGAACCCCCCATCTTTCTGTACAACGGACCCTAAATACTTGAACCTCTCCACTTCTCCCACCACATCCCCACTTAACTTTATTCCTAGCCTTTCCCTATTCCCTCTGTATTCCATTTCACCAAAATCGTACTCTATATATTCTGTTTTACTCTTACTAATCCTTAGTCTTTTACTTTCCAGAGCTTCCCTCCACTCTTCAAATCTACCATTCACTTCCTCAGGACTTTCTCCTATCAGTACTATATCATCTGCAAACAACATGCACCATGGTACCTCCCCCTGTATATCCTTTGTTATCTCATCCATTACCGGGGAAAACCAGTAAGGACTCAAAGCTGAACCCTGATGTACCCTCACTCTGACCCTAAAATCCTCAGTTTTTTCACACAGACTTCTCAATCTTATACTCGCCCCTTCATACATATCTTCAATTATGTTAACATACACCTTTAGTAATCCTTTCTTCATTAATGCCCATTTTAAGATCTTCCTAGGAACCTTATCATAAGCCTTTTCTAGATCAATAAATACCATACACAATTTCTTTTTGATAAAACCAAAATCATACTCTATATATTTTATTTTATTCCTACAAATTTTAAGTCCTTTACCTATATTTATATTAGTGTTTAAAAAATTATTGAAATAATTTAATGCATACCTACCCGTACTATATTATTAATGTTAGTAATAGTGAACTATTAGGGCTGGATTATTAGGATATATTAGGATGTTTCTTCTCAGATAAAAAAGAAAACACACACTAATTATCCTTTATATATATATATATTAATTTATGTTTAAAAAAATAAACACGAATACACATTAAAAGTAACATTGAAAAACAAACACTAGTCCGCATTTTATATTATAAAAATGTATAACCTACACTACTGTGTTTATAGTTCAAACATGAATGATATTGTGAATATCTTTAAGTCTCAAAATTTGTAAGTATACTTCATACTGTTTTATATCATATTTTTTTGACAATACTATTGTTACCAAAACGTCTTCAATACTTTAAACGTACCTATAGTTGGGATGAGAAACGGGTGTTACGATCTCTCGTTTTAAATTATTATTAAACGTCTGTATTATAGTGGACTGTATTACCTTTTTTGTATTTTAGTACACAAGTTAACATATTTTGTATTTCACCGAAAATCAAACTATATTTAAAATTATAAATGGTCGGTTTCATACTGACGAATGATAAACGTGGAGCGATTTTAAATTCCCGTTATCAATTATCACTTATCTTTATACATTTGAGATTAGTATATAATATAACACTGACGTATATTTAACACTATATGACATATTTTATATTTTTTAAAATATTGTATTTGTTACATAATATAACGTTTGCTTTTGAAGACAATATTCATACATTCATAATGCGTAATATTTATGAGGCGGAACCACAAAATGTCTCTCTGCAATAATACTAATGATATAAAATTCATGTGTATAGCGTGTATGTTTCATAAATACTGATTTATGGTCGTATTATTTTTTTCTAGAAAATATATTTAAGTATATTCAAATAAGTACCTTTTTTTGCCTTTTAAATTAAATTTAAATATATCTACACAGTACCCACTTCTTTAAAAACAAACATTATATTATGTAATAGATACTATTTAAACACTATTTTGAGATAGTAATATATATATAGATTATATATTCAAATCTTCACCCTAATTAAAAATTTATGTATTACCAAACATTTAAAATTGTCTTTTTATTTGATAAAAAATTCAATTCCACGCCAAATTAATATTTTGAAAACGGCTAATTTATTTTTCCACAATAGTGTTGTTAACCTATAAGATAATATATAGTAGTGTCTCGTAATGATATAGAAAAATAAACGGTATTTAATTAATTATAATAGCTGATTTATATGCAACTGATAATATACCTAAAAATATAAAAAAATACAAAATTATACAGAAATACATATATAAAATATACAGCTTAAATTAATATCATAATAAATATTCGAAAAGCAATTTTTGGAGAATTTGCCACAATAGTTGATTGAAAAACACTTGTTTAAATACTTATTAGGATAATTATAAATCAATATATGTATATATATATATAAAAATAAGTAGAAAATTAATTTAAATCTGTGTATAAAATATATAAATTAATTGGTTTTCTTCTTTTATATAATTTCTATATTGGAGATACGACATTACAATGTGATGAATTTTAAAAAGTGGGTATACATTTATAGTTAGAAATAATAATCACTAATTAGATGTTTAGTTTGATATTTAAAAAGGTACAAACAAACACGTTTTATTTGTGAAAAAATAAAAGTAAACGTTAGATAGAACTTTTTCATTGGTAACTTGCGCATAAAATAGATTAAACTTTTGTAAAAGTACTCTCACCTGACAGTGAGTACGCATTACCTATACCTACGACTATTTTGGTTGTATTCAATGAAAAAGAAATTAATCAATTACAAAATTTTTGTATCTTTTCATGTGTTTGTGTAATTCGTTATATAATACATTTAGGTATATTTAGTTTTTCGATACAAAAATGTAGTATTATTTTTTTTTTTTTTTAGGAGATTTTTGTCACAAAAGTAGTCATTTTTATGTGTATATAAAAAAAAAATAATCCATATTTAGAACTTTTTCTACGCACGCTGAGACCGTGATAGTTATACAGACGACGATATTATACAGAGATATCGGATTGTCAACAATAATATACAATGCAACGACGGCGGTTTGAAAACTAATTTTACACCTTTGAAAACAAGACCGTCACGTTGTATAGGTACTCGACGAAGTTTGCGCACGGCATTTGTCTGTGGTAGGTACACGGTGGCGGATGTCGTAGACGGCGGACTGAGCTATATTTGTGCGTGCGCCCCGAGGAACGAACGGAATGATCGGCAGATGGGAAAGGTGAGACGAGAGAGAGAGAACTCCGTACCGAATGTCACCGTCTATATATATATATATATATATATTATATATATATATGTATATTTTATGTTTATATATATAATATATAGTGGCCGCCGGGTGCCGTCGCGTTTTTGCTCCATGATTTGCGGGGAGAAACGCGCGCATGAATTATGTATGCGACCGGATGTAGGTTAGGTGTGGTTAGACGAACTGTAGTTTGGTGAGGAAAGGGTAGCGGTTACGGTTGTATATAATACGGAAGTGAGGATGTTGGGGTATTGTGTGTTTATACTTTACACACACACACACACAGTAAACCGATGAAACGTCAACTTCCGGTTTTTATCCATATAGGCCCTGGAAAGAAAAGAAAAAAAGGTATGCAGAGTGGGAGCAAACAGTACGAAAAATGTACGGTAATAAAATTTTAAATTCCTCTATGATGAATATTCTTTTTTGTTGGTCCTTCTAGTGGTGTGTGTATACAGTCGGCCGAACACGACCGTTCCCGAAGGTGATTATGGCGTATAAACGTGCAAGAAGATATTCTACGAAAACGACAAATAAAACCCAAGTGTCGGAGAAAATAATAATAAACGCTAATTTCTGAATTCATTTCGCGAGAAAAAAAATACCAAAAAATACGGTAGCTATTATATTTTATTTCACAAGTACCTACGATTTTTTACCGTCTAGAACGCTTCGAAGTGGCTACGGTTTTTTTTTTTTTTTTTTATGATATATGTTTTGCATTTTATAAAGAGCGTGTATCATAGCAAAAAGTATTTATTTTTATGTTTAATAATAGTACCTAATACTGATAATGAGATAAGAATATTATAACCGTCGATGATCAAGTATTTAAAGCTGACTATTCAAAAGTTTGTTATTCTGAATAACTATTTTTTTTTTTACTCCCATACAGGGTATCTACGTATTAAAAAATTATAGGCGATCAAACTAAATATTCAGAAAACTTCAACAATTTGAGTGACCTTAATAATATAATAATAGAAAAACTACCACATTTCCGTTTAATCTAAATAATGTGCGTTTTAATTTTTATCATAACATTTTGAACAAAAATGTGATAACATGTTCTGTTATTGTGCTTTTTGAGCAATTATTACAAATATTACGGAACAAATGAGAGAAAATTATTTTGTAATCAAATGCTGTCTGAGGGTTTTTAACTCGAAGCAACGATCGTATTTACAATTTTGTTCGAAGCGCACTTAGTCGATCGGTGTATATGATAAAACAATAACTGATATACTAAATTCAAACTTTATTAACTATTTAATATTAATTTTATTTATTACAAAATGAATACATTTAATCCTCATTGATATTATTATAGTAAAAAAGTACATTTTATTTTATAAATATAACATAAAACCGACAACAAAATTGAGTCGAAATGATATAATAGAGTAAAATAAATAATAGAATTAAGAAAAGCATAAAAATAATAAAACAAGCATTTAAATTAATATGTTAAAATGCCTAACCTATACATATATTTATTAACATTATATTTAAACGCATTGTAGTCGAGCACGTATTTGGAAACAGTTAACAGCGCGTAAACGTTTTAATGACTAAACACAAGAGCTGCGTATTATTAACGGTCAGTGTCTTTCGGTAGAGTAAATTTATTGTTATTGTTATTTTTTTAGGTTAGGTTTATTATTATAGCTCGTCAACTTACAGTGTAGGGTTATTAGATAGGTATTTGTAATGTGGTCTCGCTGTAAAAAAATACGTACGAGAATTTTAAAGTATTTTTTAACCCACAAACCACTTGTAGACTGAGATTCCCGAATAAAATAAACACTTGTTTTTTAATCGTTTTGACCGAAATTTCTCGATGAAATGGATTTCCGTTTTGAAAGAGTAGCTAATTTAAAACGATATAATTTACATGTGTTTAACCAAATTCTAATATACGTTTTTTATACTTATTATGAATAAGTGAGATCCATTATGATAAATATAAACTAAAAAAAAAAAAATAGAGATTCAATATGTTTGACACTTCAATATTACCTATATTGATTAAATATATATATAATATATACTAAATTTAATTTAAACAAACAAATACGTTCATCAAGACTACTAAAAATAGCTTATTATAATAACTAAAATAAACCATTTTTATAGATATAAGATATATATATATTACCATCAATATATATAATTAAGTCATTTTAAATTTAAAAATAACAATAAATAATTAAATAATCTTCGTCGCCAATTTGTTGTTTCTGTACCTATTCTACACTTATTATGAAAATAGGTAGGTATGATGAAAGTCGACACGTATTACTCGTAATAACGAACGGCTATAGAATGTGAACGCCACATCACTGTCAAAATGAAATTTTCAATGAATATGGAACTTTGTACTATATTAACGTTTATAAATATTTTTATTCTAAAACTAAAAATAATTTTCTAACCAAATTGTTCCAAGTCTTAAAAATCTTTGGCCAGAACTTGAAATAGTATATAGAAAACCCAGGCACAGTCAGAGTCATGGTATTGTGGAGCATGCCAACCAAGACATAGAAAACATGGTGAATACGTGGATGCAAGAACAAAATACATCACAATGGAGACAAGATATACGTTTTGTTTGGCTAATTAAAAATAGAGCTTATCGCCCAGATATTAGGACTACACCCTATGAGGCCTTATTTGAATACAAAATTAAAATCGAATTGAATACTTCGAATTTATCTATAGAACTATAGAAGTCATAAAAAATATTGAAATAGAAGAAGATTTAATAGCAATCATACAAAACGAAACAGCTACAAACATTGAACGAGAGAACCCGATTTCAAAAACTAAAACCAATAACGTTAATGCTCTTAACTTTAGAAAAAAATCAAAAATAAATCTAGACATTCACGCTGATTAAATGAAAAAGCCGTAAAACAAAAAACTTATTACAGTATAAATTCAGGATTCAACAGTTTGGATTCAAGTTCAAGATGTTGACAATCCCCATAATATACTAGCAGTTGTTACTGAGGTACATTTTAAAAACATTTTATTTATTTTTTTATAATTTTATCATTATAATAGTGCATATTTTCTTTAAGATTACTGATAATATTTTCTATCGATTGGGTACCAGCAACTTTGAGACAAGGCCACTGTTTATCAAAAAAAAAAAACTATTGCATTTAGATGAAGTACCAGCTGAAGAGCTAGCGTGATCTATAGTCAGTCAACAATCAACAGTAAGTGGGCAATGTTTTACAAAACAATGCCCACGTAAAACAAGGTGCAAAAGTATAAAATGTTCGTGTGTTAAAAACAAAGTATTATAAACCCTAGCTGTCATTCTAGTTTAACTTGTTAGGTATAACAAATATAGTAATTAATAGTAATATTATAACAATTTAATTTGTAAGTATGTCATAACAATTATCATAATATCATAAATAATAATATTATTTAAATGTAAAAATACCATTAATTTTATAATAAAAAATAATAAATAAAAATATGATTTTAAATTTCAATACTTTGTCCAAAATCATTTAGGCATTATATATAATATCTAGGTAGTATATATAATATCTAGGAAATGTATGCTAAAATTAATGTTTTAAATACTTTGCCCAAAATTAATTATCATTTTATATAATGACTGAATTATACATATTTGCTGGTAACATATATATAATAATAATAATAATCATAGCTACCAATATAAAATATTTTAGTTACAATTATAAATTAAATTACAGCCCTAACTATCGTATCATCTCTGTTTTTTTCGCATCATACGTGTACAATATTGTTTGTTTTAGACAATTTGTAATTATTACAATTATGCAGCGTATAAGTTTAACTAAAATACTCGTTTGGAGGAATTGAAATTAAAAGTTTGCCGATTACTCGTAAAACTTGTAGTAGTATTATACTTTAACTTTCGATTTATTATTGTTTTCCAACTTTGGCACAATAGGACGATTATTTATTGTTTGTCGGGTTGGGTGGAAAGAGGGAACGCGTTTCATTCGAAACGTTGTGCCACGTGCGTTGTTCTTAACCTCAAAAATGCGTGCGCGCACACACGGGTCGTCGTCGTTCTGATGCATACTACAGCTGTAAACTTTGATAGCTCCGTCAAAACTTATTTTGGAAATCTAAATATATAAATATATACATTTATACAATATACACATATATATTATATATAACGTAATAATTTAATTTATGTAATAAATATTCTGCAGGAAATCGTAGATTAATATTTAAATATTAGTCAGTGCAACACAGTACATACGAGTATAAATAATAATAATAGTTGTACGTCATTCCGCTGCTCTATTTTAAGGATATTAATTATGAATTCTTTTAAACACGTTAATCAAAAAAGATTTTGGCCGAATAATAGTAACATACGTATACAAAAATGACATCTCGTAATGAAATCCTATCCTAAATCCAGATATAAATAGATGTAAAGTATAATATAAGTTATTGTTGGTATATAACACTTCTATTAGTTTTATCTTATTTTACTTGAATACTTTGCGTCATAAAACTGACCATAAAGTCAGTTTATTGAAGTTATTCTAAAATCTATGGGTGATAAACATCTACCCACGATCGTACGATTTTTTTATGATATCTCTAGAAGTCACCAAACCATACATAAAAATACGCGATCAAAATAATGAATGTAACGTTGTCAATTAATAATAATGCATACCTACTATTGCGTATGCTTTATATTGTTATTTCTACATATTTTTTTAACAGTTTATATCTCTTTATTTCCCAAACTTTAATATGCTCAGGTTTGCACTTTCACATATTAGGGGAGTTGAAGATGGTTCTTGGTAGCTACGATAAAAATAGCCACTAAATTATTAGACGAGTTTGGTTATTATGGTCGGTTTCTAAAATTTAAATATTTAATAAATATATATTTGCTGTGTGGTTATGCATTTATAATACGTATTTATAGTTAAATGAATATTTCATGTTAAATATAATAATATGAATATCGAATAAACCAATAAAAATATAAATCAATTGACATGTTAATGGAAGTGTATCACATAAAAGTGGGCAATAACATTTTGATACCTTAAAGGAGGAATGGACATAAAATTGCTGAAAACCATAACGACTTTACAACTATTGTGGTATAATAACAATCTCAAAGTTCATAAATATCTAAAATAAGAAAAATCTATTATTACGATAATTAATTACTTTAGAAACTATAAAACATTCAGTGTATATTATATCTTTCAAAAATAATTATTTACTGAATAAATTACAATATCATTAGTAAAATAGGCATTGGCATTTCAATGTAAGTTAAAGTTAAGTTAAAAACTTACCTCAAATTGTGTATAAACTTAGGTAATTTTAACTTACCTTCGTTACCCATTTTACATAAACTTGAATTATTAATAAATTAATAATAAAAAATGAATCAATTAAGTTATAATTTTGAGTTTAGGTCATCCAAACCTAAAGCACAATATTCATTTTATTTTATTTTTTTTTGATTGTTTTATTGTCAGATAATATTATATTAATATTAATAGTATTATTTAGTAAATAAAAATGTATAATTAAATTATGAGAATAAAATACAGAACAAATGAAAAAAACCACCATTAGTGATTATAAAATAACATAACAAATCTACGTACCGAATTCTTTGTACAGTTTATTTTTAATTAATATTAGAGTAAATTCACCTGTTATCAAATTTGTAAAAGAGAACATATAAACTATGCCGTAGCGTGGAGTTTATTTGAAAATTTCATTTTTAAAACTAGTTATATGCGTTAAAAAAAAAAAAAAAAAAAAAAAAAAACGAGTTATTTGACTACTTATAACTTGTTTAAGAATACAATTGAAAAAAAAAAATCTACCCAACGGCACAGTTTATATTCTCCTCTAAAAATTTGATAATAGGTAAATTTACTCTAATAACTAATTATACTAATTATATAAATAAACTGTAGTAAGAATGCGAGTACGTAGATTTGCTACATAATGCGGATGTGAGAGAGACATTATAACAAACGCGTGTGGTCAACGTCCTCTAAACTTAAGTTAAAAATATTTTGTTAACTTCACTATGATGACCGCAAAGTCTTAAAATATAATTTAATACTCTAAACTAAATTTTTTTAATTATTTACTTATCCGAAGAAAAAAAAAACCAATAATATTCCAGCCCATTGATTTTAAACATCACAACTTCAAATATTACATTCACCCCCCCCCCCCATCCTTGTTATAAAAATAAATGTCGACAGTGTATATTATACGAGCGCTCGAGTCTCAGCGTGCGGTTTTAAGTGTAATTAAGCGTTCCATCGTCGTCGTCACCGAGGACTGATAAAAACCGCATGTGTGGTGGCATCAAGCCCGAAACCTTTTTGCCACCATCCCTCGATCGATACGCATCCTGGTGGTATCACTCTTTCCCACTCTATCTCTCACACGAGGTTTAAATATACACACAATACATTAATTGCACACACATAATATATCATATATATATATATATATATATATATATATATATACGCATACATACATACATACATACATACGTATAATACAAGTAGATATGAGTATAAGTATGACTAAATTACTACTTATCAATAAAACTGTATTTTACGTCAAGTGGGAAAACAAAATAAAATATCGCCCTGTACAGGAGGCGAAAAATCTAATAAAAAAAAAATATATACTGGTAGCTGAAATATAATATATTATATGAGTATCCGACCAAAAAGATCGGTGTTTTTTTTTTTTTTTACATTTTAGATTATGATAAGTTCAAGATAGTAAATGGTTTTTTTCTAATCTATAATCTATACTAATTCATTTATTTTTCACGTTAATACGTTATCATTTGATTTATTAATTATTTCCAATACGAGCAGTCTGTCGTCAATGGTGATAATGCGTGATGTTATGTAGTTTTAAATTATACGCTATAAATTTATACATCTATACATTGAAATTGGGAATTTTTAATATCGAGCACAGTGAAAACATATTTTTTTAGTTGATAATTATTTATATAGTATTAGACCTCCCCAATTTCGTGCATACATATATATATATATACATACATACATACATATAATATATATTTATGAATATTAAAATTAGTCGGAAAAAAATTGTCCTATAGATTCAAATTTGATAACTATAATTATCGACGTTAATATTTTATGGAATAAAAATAACATAAATTGTAATCTCATCACTTTTATACATATTTAGCAATGTAACTTGATAATAATAATAATTTTAGGTTATTTGAATAGATTTATTCAATGTAACATATTACAGATACCAACATAATTGAATTACATTTTAAAAATAATTTAATCAAAACTGTTTATATTGTTTATATTATGTGTATATATATATATATTATTACGGAACGGATTTATATGATATGCACAAAATACCTTCAAAATATGCATTTTAAAATACAATAATACGCATCGAAATATGCATTTAAAGTTTACAAATATGCGAAAAAAATTTTGAAAGTTTAAAATATTCTAAATATGCAAAATAAAATTGGTGTTATCTTAACAAGAATAAAATAAATCATGTACATTTCTTGTCGGATAACATCTACGTTATTATACCCTGTTGTTACTTGTAATTTAAAAAAAATATTTAGTATTCAAAAACGATAATTTCATAAATTTTTGATTGCTGGAAATAAGAAGATGTGAAAATATAAATGAAAATATGCACTGAAAAATTACAGATTGTGCACTACAAATTAATAGGGTTAAGATATGCAAAATAAAATTGGTGTTATTTCAATTAGAATAAAATATTAAATCGTGCACATTTCTTATCACGTAACAAATAGTAGCTTATTCTAATAAACATATGCATTTACATTTAAATCCGTTTCCCGTATATTATGTATTGTATTGTATCGTATTATGTATTCATACATAGTAAATATATAATATTATTAAACACAGTATATTATGATTGTATAGATATTAAAAACAATCACGCGTAGTGATGGGCAAATTCGGTATTGGTCTTTTTCAGTCTTGGCCATTATAAGCGATTCATAATAGTAACAGCCCCAAAGATTTGAACTCTAGTTGCGATGTTTCTGATCACTAATCGCGCGTAATTGGACATTTCACGATGTACGTTTAAATGCCATCATTATAAGATTGTGTATTTACAATTTATTTTTTATGATTTATAACGTTTGACGACAACGAGTCACATGGCGAAAATGACTTTCAGATACCGATTTCGTGGCTGAATTGAAATAATTAGTAATTTATAATATTCCATACGTCGCTACCCAACACCGCATAATATAGTATGCTTATGTGATATCACATATCATTATATAATGATTATAGTGTGATGATATGTAATTTTGCGTATGTGGCCTCGTACGTCACATGCCGTCCGCCAAACGTCCATTATTCGCGTCGATGAGTTCCGAATACCATCCGGGCGACCCGGCCCCCGACTTCCGGTGTGCGCGCGTCACGTCGCAGTCCACTTATACGATTTGACAGGGGGGTGGGGGCAACTCTCCCAAATAAAGAACACCCGTTTTCCTCGCCGGCAGACGGATCGAACTGAATTCCGTTCGTGTGTACATAATTGGTACGGTGTGCCTGATAATACGTCCGAGTTCAGTTGACAATATTATTCTAATCGATCCAATTGGAAATCGGAATTTTTTTTTGAAATCCAACGCTATAGCGTCATAAAAAAAAAAATTCCAAAAAAAATTTAATAAGCCTAAACGTTTTGAAAACACATATATAGGTGCATTGTGCACATATACTATACAGGTACCTTATAATAATAATGTTTATTTTTCGGTAACTATTATGATATTATCGCATAATAAATTTCTGGTCGAGAATAACGAGATTTCATTACGCGTGTATTTTTCCGACCGCGTTTATTTGATAAATCGTGTACGATTTAAACGGAATCGACCTTTTTTTAAAGCTTACGACCATAGCATTAAGACCGGTTAAAAATATGGTTTTCTTAGGGTCTATATATTATTATTTGTTTTTTTTTTTTGTTGTTCATGGAGATAATATGGTGAAATAAAAATGGGTTCTGTGTGAAAGAATCAACAACTATGTAATATATAATATTGTACACAATAGTTGAATACAAATAGAATATTTATGTATGCTTGTAATTAAGTCTAAAATTGAGCTCAATATCTGGAATTTGAAAAAATAATTTTAAACATTTAGTTTATTAAGAATGAGAACAATAATGTTGTGTTTTATTGTACATCAATTATGCGTTTTGTGAGTAGGTACCTATGTCTATAAAGTGTTTTTATATTATTTTAACTAAATATTGATAATATTAAAACTTGTAAAAATGTACATGTCTTCGAAATTATTTAAACTGTTTTTAAGAGATAAACTGAAGTGAAAAAAGTCAAACACTCTACTGAAAAATTCGTACAATTAAAAAAATATTACATTGTTCAATCTAGAAATTGATCATTTCCATTTCTTGAAATTGTAAAAGTATATGAAAAATCATTGGCTAAATTAAAAATTCAGAAATAATTGCATACTATATCATAATATAGGTATAGGTAATGCTTGAATCTCATTAACGTTTTAACTACATTAGAATTTCACCGAGTCATTTTTGATATTGTGTATTTTTTGAATAAGAATACAATTAATATACAAACAAAATAAAGATAAAATCGTAATACTTTATACTATTTTATTACTTCAAGATGTTAATAAAAGACAATATGTTTTAATAAAAAATAAAAATAAATTTTCTTAAACGTAATTGTATTATACAAAAGTTCAAAATAAAATAAACTTAAATTCATTATTTAAATCGATTCAATTGAAATCATGCTGTAAAAATATACCTATAAATATTGTTTAAACATTTTGTGGGAATATCTTTAAAATTTTTATAAAATCGTTTTAGTTATTTTTAATTTAGTCCTAAGCCTATATAGCTACAGCTGCATTTAGTATTATAGATAACATAACAATTTTTCAATTTTTATTATTAAAAAGTTATAAAAGTTATTGATAAAATGCAAGATATAATGGCGAAAGAATACACAGAAAGAAAAACATTGTTTTATATTTTTTTTATAAAATTCCAAAGTGCCGGAATTGTAATTAATTATATACAATTTTGAAAGAATAAGTAATAAGTTAGACAAGAATTCTCACTTTAGCTACTTTAATTTAGCTTCTCTGTGATTCTATCCATAACATAATGAATATTAGAGATTATAGAAGAAAAACTCACTAGGATACAAATCGGGGTATCACATTATTAAAAACAAAAAATGTGAACTCCAAACAATTTTTAAAGAATTTAAAATAAAAAGATTAAAAAATTCGAACAAACACGATCAAAATACAATGAGAGTCCATGCTAGGAAGGAGTTCCATAATCTCTAATCATATTAATTTAGATTTTAGTCGATCGAAGAATTGAAATGAACTTAAATCGATCGTTCAATTTTTATGTAGACATTATATCCATAGGTAGGACAACTTATAACCAGTTTTTTTATTGTAAAAACATTATATTATTGTAAGAACATTTAAAATTATACAATGTTTAACAGTTAACTACGGTTAAAAGTAAATAATATGAATAGTCCCATGATAATACCTTTATTATATTTCAATAGTCCAAGAATTCTTTTTTTTAATAACTTATTACTTATTTTATGTATAGTGCTTTTAGCATGATTGTAAATAATTTATGTTGCAGCTATACCAAATAACTTATTCTAACATTTATCTAAAAAATTTGAAGTAAATATTTAAAATGTGTAATGGTTAATTCTTTAAAAGATTAACATTTGAAAATGATCATTTGCATATAAAAATACAATTTTAAGATTAAACTTATATAGTTCTGATAATACCTATACACCTTGCAAACATTATCATCATTATTTTAATATTAAAATTGTTTTTTACTTCGATCATTCTAACCGTTACAATACTTCAATCATACGATATGACTATATTTTGACAGATAATTTGCCTGTGTGTAGTGTCCCATTAATAATAATATTAATATCTAACAGAAAAATTGTTCAACACTCGCAGTCATTTTTAGGTCTGTCAGATAAATGATAGTGTCAACATAAAGTTCGATTAAAAATCTACAGTAAACTATGATGTAATATAAATAGAAGCCTATTTATTGTGATCGAAATAGGTTTTTAAAAATCGAAACCGTATTATGTTGTTATCATAAATTGGAAAAATTACAAATAAAATATTTCACAAAGCACAATGAATTTCTATAGTCTGCGGTATAACTTTACGACATTGTAATATATTATTAAACATAAATATATTGTGTTATCACTGTGTCTGATATTATGCAATATCATCACACAGAGTGATAACATCAAGACAACATGTATACACACCACACCACACGACAAATTAATAATTATACTCATGCAACAATAAAGGTTTATTTTATAATACATTAACTGTGTTTTTCTTATTATTAATACTTAATGTATCATTTAATACATTACAGACATAATCTGTAAAATAATATCTTGTCAGCTTTTAGACGTGTATCCAATACGTTTTCAGAACTATTTTTCCAGTTCAAACTCTGATCAATACCGTTCATACTTTGAGCAACGAGTGTGGCGACAGATGTCATCATTCATATGTAGTAATGAAGATATATTATTATACTTTTTTGTATCGAAAACCAACGTATTTTTTTTTTTTAATAACAGTTTCGTGTTTAATTTATTCCTATAATTGAATTGTTTTTATATGCGAATACTAGCAATATATTAAACTTTGGGACAGAATAAAAATTTACAGTGTCAAGAGCAGTTTTTTTCTTTTATGGAAAATAGACAACAAGGTAGGTGGTATTATTATATTTTTTTATTAAGTTGCCCATTTAAAATTTTTAAAAATATTAATAACCGTTGATGAATTGCGATACACATTCGTTAAAATATTTTTTTACAAACGAAAACAATATTAAAACATTCAGAAATAATAATAATCTAATAATATTATGGGGAAAATGTGGGGTCCAAAAGATTATCCTATATATTAAATTCCTATTTACCATATCTTTAAAATAATTTTAATATAATACATTGAAATATCCCTCCGAAGAGATTTTTTTTACATTCTACGACTAATTTAGATAATAAACATGTTTTATTTATTTAGGTATTGTTATAAAATATGGAATAAAAATAAATTATTTTTTCTTTCATGTTTTGACAATATTTACAAAATAAGCAAATATTTGATGATATTAAATCGTGTGATTGTAAAATTTAGTAATGGCTCTTATTCATGAAAGATAACATTTAGCTCTCTGAATATTGTATAATTCTTTTATATAAGCACTTTTTTAACGTTGTTTACTACTATACCTATAACAACAACAGAATCAAGTCGCGTATATAAAAAGTGGTTTTAATGGTAATAACCATAGTTTAGATTTATGTTTCGTTATATTTGAAGTTTGAACAATATTATTTTGCGTTATTTATAGAGAAATAAAAATTCAAAATGAAATTAATACCCACATTTTAGATTAGAACATAAAAAATTTTCGGCTCCAGTTCCGGTTCTGAATATAAAAAAATATATTTTTTTTAATTCTTAAAAAAAAAATAAATTATGATTTTCGGTTGCAGTTCCGGTTATAATAGCTATCCAAAAAAGATCTAAGCACCGACTAAATATCATAGCTAAGAATTAAATGATATTTCCGTAGGTTTAATGAGCATATTTGTGTTCCATGAGACGTTTTTTGAACAATTAAAATGTTAGGTTCTGGTTTTACTTTCAGTATGTGGTACTGTACCTATAGTAGGTATTCAGTATTATTACATTAGCCGAATAACCGGTTATCAGCCACTTGGTTTCAACCACTAACCAATAAATGGTAATACAAATCAGTATTACGCCGTGTAACAGTAATAATAATAATTAATACAAACATATTGTACGGCAGATGCAATAAAATGATTGAGTCGACTTCAAACTAAATATATAGCGTTGCTCGCAGGACATCGCACAGCGTGTATATGCAAAACTTTGCATTCTAATTATGATGATTTATCGTTCTCATAAGAATTGTTTTAGTCTGACAGTCTAGTGTGTACGCGTATATAATATAACATGTAATAAAATTTAACATCCGACTGAAACGTCGGAAACTCCGACAAAGACGCGGGCGATGTTAATGAATCGCACACGTCAGGAGCAAAAACACGACGAACCGCCGTCGGGGGGATTTCGTGATTTTTGTTTACAATAATATACACGTACGTATTATAATAATGTGAACCTCGTGAGCGAACTTCAAACGAACGTTTCGTAAAAAGTAATATATATATATATATTGGAACAGAACTGACCGAAATATATAATCAAACGTACTTACTACTACAGTATTCGAAAATTGTTTAACAAATATTATGTCCCGGAATTTCTAGTGATGGGTCTTATACCAGGGCGACTAAAACGAATATAAAACGAATAAAATAAAATTACAGTTACAATATGTTAGCGAATACCGATCCTCCGTTACGGTCGTACCTAATGCTCGACAATGTGAAAATATATAAATAAATACGTAAAATCACAAACGAACACGATCCGAACCCTCGCCACTGTAAAATATACCGGTGTCTCCGAGGGGATAATACGATACATATTTCAAATAATATTATGTATGTTGTCTAAAACAATATCGACCTAGACCCTATACGTGCTTTTTATTGTGCGGACTATGTAGTTTTTAATTTTAATCTCGTTTGTAAATTCATAATAGTCCATATACAGATAGTTTATATAGACTACGCACACGGAATCTTTTGCATGATATTATGTATACATATTATATTACTCGAACAAACAGATACTGATATTTATTTATTATATTAGTACATATTTGTACGGAAATCGATATCATATTCTTATTGCTTTTTTAAGAATACCAAAATGGACAACGCAATGACAACGGTTACATATATTATATACCAAGACAGAAACATATAACATTTATTGTCATCCAAACATTGGTTGGAACTGAATTTAAATCTTTGAATTATTACATTTAAAATGAAACGGGTACTATAGAATTGTAACTATTGTAAAAAAATCTAAAGGAGCCCGAACCCTTATTGAACTTTTAAAAATATCACAATTCAATTCTCGGTTAATATTCGGCAGAAGCACTAACATTTGAAAACTTTTTATAATCGACACGCGAACCGGAAAACTTATACACAGCATACTCTTTTTATAGAACCTGAAAAAACTATAAACAATAATGATACTTAACGTTCCAATATCCTTTGATAAATGTTTTTTTAATTAATATTAATAATTAAATTTTAACCATAATATAGATTAAAAATTCGAGATAATCATTTTTGTTAATGCACTTCAAATTTTTATGATTTTAGTATTTTTATTATTTTTTTTTTGATTTTTTTTTGATCTAAAGCGGTTTTATTATAATTATTTATTTATATTTATTTTTTAATTTTCCGGAAAAGACCTTTTAACCAGAACACTAGCTTGGTCTAAGCAGTATATGTCACAACATTTTCAGTAGTAAATTTAATCAAAATAATATTGTTTCTTATTTTTCATAGTACCGAAAATAATGATTCTTAATCTTGAAAATTACACGGAATATCTCACACAGCATTTCAAAACGATTGTATAAATATTTAAAATTAAAAATATTAATGAAAAATTAAATCTACATTTTAGTTTTTTGAATTATAATTGAAATATTTGATAATATTTTATTAATATTTGAATGTATATATTTTAATTTCAATGTATATTTACGATTTAATCAATTATAAAAATTGTACATTTATTAATCATTGTATAATTAAATATGTATTTAATGTTAAAAATCAACTTTGACTTAATGTTTATACCTACTTAAAATTTAATTGTTGTTCAATATTAATTGAGAAAATTATATTTTATGTTCAACTATTATTCGTGGTCTAATTAACTTTGCAAAAATAATTTCAATAAAATATTAAAATATAATATTGATTTAATATATAAATTAAATTTGCGATCGAAATTTAAACACAATATTAACTAAATGTACATTTTTATTTGAAAATAAATATAACAATATATATTTTAATAATTATTAATTATAATAATAATTAATATTAAAAGGTACCTATAATATATGTTATCGTTATAAACCAATATCAGCCATACAGTTACTCATAAATATTGGCGTGTTTATTACTATAATGCCGATGTAAAACGAATTATGGGTCAAATATTTAAGGATGAATATTACTTCAACAGTTTTCTTTCACTGGTAAAAAGTTTTCTAACTTGGCAAAATTGTTCAGTGATTTTTGGTAAGATAAATCAAATACTATTCTTAATTAACTCCTATCACTAAATTCATTTCTAAAATTATATCCAATCTATAAATTGGATTACATTAAACTATTTTCTATTAAAAAGAAACAGAATCCATTAGAAAACGAACCTCGAACAGCCTTAATTGCTACTTAGTGACTTTAATCTCTGTAATGTTTTTGATTGATAATTAACGTATGCATATATAGGTGTATATGTATAAAATGTAAACAATAAACAATATATTATATAGTCACTTCGAGAGGGAGAAAGCTAAAAATCCACTAGAATATATTAAAATTACCTAATAAAAATAATTCTATGGTTTTTCATTATTAAATCCAATTTTTTAATGCCGGGTAAATATACCTAATGGGTAAGTTAATGTCATTAACTTTTGAAAGCAGTGATTTGAAAGCATTTTACATAAACAATAATTATACTTCATAATGAGTAGTTTATTAAACATAATTAAACATATATTGTACAATTAACATATTATGACGTGACACATAAAATACATATCTTTTATATTTTCTTTTATAATATGAAGTTATATTCATTTTTTATTTATGCCACCGAAATTAAAAATTTAATTTCTAAAATCATTTCTCACTTCGGAATCTAATACTATCAATATATTTCTGTGCTCGTACACTCATGATAGATAACATATATATCTACTCTATTTACATATCTATATAGTTGTAGGCCTACTTAATCCAATACTGTAGTAGGTATTATATTATATTATGTTTGGGTTAAACCAATTTAAAAGTGTGTTCAAGTATATTCTCTCGTAGATCGGAGTATAATAATTATTTATAATTATTTATATTTAATTTTGCCAATTTAAATGAACCAACAACTATATGTATTCAATTTCAATTTTAGAATCTGTTAAGAATCAAAAAAAAGTCCAAATCTGCTTCATGAAATGACATAGAACAAATCAGTAAGTACCTATACATGCTCGTCCAAGCTCCATTCATAATCAACAGGAACGACAAAACAATAATTATGATAATTAACATGTTTTTTTATTTTAATAACTTAACCTTTTTTTTTTATATCTTAATAATTTATAATTTTTTATTCAATTAACACGTTTACTTGCAAAATGTTGTGTAGGTACATAATATCCCATTGTTCTGTCTGTCGGTCTTCTTTTCTTTTTAATTATTTAACTACCGTTAAAATGTACATTTAAAATAATAACAATTAATATGTTTATTTTTAAAGTTTCAACACGATATCCCTGTTTATCTGTTTGTCTATATGTATGTCTGTCTGTCTGTCTATCCTATATATTTTGTAACTTACACATATTATCTATACATTATAAAACTTGTTAATTAAATACATTTATTATTTAAACAATGCATTTTTACTTTTCAATCAATAATATATAATATACAATCTATCATAATTAAATATTTATTTTTATATTTAATGAATATTAAAAATAAATATTTGTTAATGTTTTTATTTTTAAAATTTATTGAAAATTGCAAGAGGGTTCAATTGAACCAATCAACGTTTATTATATATTTGACAAATAATGAACATTTTTTTATCAATGAAAATTAAATATTATTTTTTTATATTTAATCAATATTAAAAACAAATGTAAATTAATGATTTTCTTTTAAATATTTATTGCTAAACCAAAAAGGGTTCAAACAATTTTTATTATGTATCAATTTAATAAATATTTAAAAATCTCTTATCAATGAAAATGTAATATTTAATAAGGTTTGACATTTTTTTTAAAATATTTATTAAACATTGAATACATATATATCCGTGCTGTGTGAGATGTAATTTAGGACTATATTGATGGTGACAAAATTTTCTTGAATTTTTTCAGTTTGGGGATGTTTTTATTAATTTTAGATATAAAGGTTATATACAAAAAGGAGTACATTTGGGTTTTTAGACGGAAAAATTTAATTCGTGGATAAGCTTAAGCAGTTCTAGCTATTTAGATATATTAAAATAATTTCGAAATTGGTTAGTCATAAAGTTTTTATATCCAATTAAAATTTTTTGTGAACCTTTATAATTTTGATATAAAATATCCTCGTAGTTCCGATAAAATAAATTGTATCTACACTTTTATATTTTTATATTCAATACATCAATCATTAGTGCCTTATCCGATAAACGAAGTGCTTCACTACTTCCAACCTGTTTAGATGGATATTTTTACTGTAAACCTTATATTAAAACACTCTGGACGATCTTGTTTTTAATTTCTATTTTCCCCGTTTTTATTTATAATTCATTTTTCTGTTATAAAAGTATTTCAAAATAAATATATTATTCCGATTTATATTTTTTTTCTAATGGTCTCTTAAATTTCTATTTTTGATTTTTAGAGAATTTCCCGTGTGTTACAGGTGATTTTTTAGGGCTTTTAACTCATTTTTGATACTTGTATTTAGTCAATCCTTAAAATGCCATCTTTAATTAGGTGTATAATATATTATTTTCTCAAAATTGATTTCAAAACGATTATTTTTTTATTAAAAAAAAAAAAAACGGCATGTATATTTTTATAAATTTGAATTTCCTGTCTAATTAAAAGGCTTTGAAGGGGGGGGGGGAGTTGGTTAATTTACGGTTATAACTGCACGTACATTTTCATTCGGAGAGAAAAATACAAAATTAAGCATTTCCTGTGGCCATAATAACGATTACTATTAAATAATAAATAACGAAGTCAAAAATGTATATATTTACGATATTTAAATATTCCATTACAACTGTCAACAAAGAAATCGAAATCAATCAAGTATTTAATTTTCATTAAAGCATATTAATTTAAAACTGCAATATAATATATACACGTATAATCGAAATGGCTATTTAAAACTGAATAAACCTTGTGAGTGTAGTGATGTAAAATTACGGTAATAATCTTTAGAGAGAATATTGTCGAGAAAATTCCTTAAAATATTCTCCAAAAAATTGAGGACAGTTTGTAATTTTATTAAATTTTTTTTGCATATTTTATCGAAGTATGAATTATGTAGTTTTGCTAATACAATGAATTTAATAGTTTTATAATTTCTCATCGGTATCAAGGAAATAATCTAATGACGATTTATTTAAAAACAGACGCAATTCCGACCAATAGCCATTAGTTTACAGCTGATGAATATGTAGTCGTAATGTCAAGTAGGTTTATAGACATGAAAATGGAATAATTAACGCGAATAATAACTTCAGACATTGTCGTATTTAAATTTTAAATATTCTGATTCCAACAAAATTTATATTGACAATATTGTATAGGTACCGATTATCCAAATGTTTACGCCTTGTACAGCACAAATGTCGATAAGGCTTGAAAATGCCTCTTTTTGTTCTTTATATTTATATATATATATATAAAGGCAGGTACGTTAAAAGGTTAAAAGGTGCCTTGTACAGCACAAATGTCGATAAGGCTTGAAAATGCCTATTTTTGTCTTTTATATATATATAGGTACGTTAAAAGGTTGAAGGATTTAATACCTTTGAAGTTCAACTACTTCTGTGAAATTATTTTTAGACTATTGTAAACTGTGTATTGAAATAAAAAAAACTACCTTCTAATGTTATTAAGAATTTTAGGAGCATATGTTTAGGTAAAAGACGGAATAATAAGACGGAATAATATTGTAAGTAGTAAACGGATTTATATGTAAATGCATATAGTTATTAGAATAAGCTATTTGAAATCCGATAAGAAATTTGCACGACTTATATTATCCTTATTAAAATAACGCCAATTTTATATTGCATATTTTTTACTTTTTTTAGAATTTTTTTTTGCATATTTAACGAATATTTGTAATTTTTTAATCTTTACTGTATAATTTTGTTTTTAACTTATATTTTCACGTGTTCTGATATCCAGCTATAAAATATATATGTGAAATTATGTTTTGGAATATTAAATATATCTTTAATTCACTAGTAATAACTTATTTCCAGCGTATAATAAAGTACACGCCAGCAGACAAGAAATGTACACGAATGTTTTTATTAAAATAACACCAATTTATTTTGCATATTTTTTTTAACCTTTTTTTTTACTTTTTTTGCATAATTGTAAATTTTGAATAAAATTATTCAATACATTTTTCAAGCCAGGTTGTGTCTGTTTTCTTATTTTTCTTGAATTTCGAAGAGGGTTGCAACCCCCAAACCCCCTCCCCCTTGCGTTCGACCCTGTTTGCGTTATGTAATGTAATGTCTTGTTATTTCATGAGAATTTTTATTTTCGCGAAATAATCTTCAAGAGAATATTCTCTAGGTAAGTACTAACATTTATATTTATGAGTGTCGATGGCCAATCGCGTAGGTACCAGCTATAATAAACGACTTGTCGGTCGTATTATATAATTTGTTAAGCGAATATAATAATATTATTATTTTACTAAGAATAACCAAAATACAATTTATACTCGTATAATAACTGTACGTTATCGAATTCAGTTGTAATTTCGGTTTATAAACGTATTTTATTGGCTTTTTACACGACTGCAGGCCATTCTAAAAATATTATACACAACAAATTCGTGTTTAATATTTTCATTAAACTTATCCTTATAATAATATTATACTTCTCGAATCGTATAAAAGTTTATATTTACATAATGAAAGGGTAAATATAATATCAAATGTAAAATTTGTATGATATACTGTACCTACCTAGCTAAATCAAATTTATTTCGAAATTGCGATACATATACCTGCCTAGTATGTACTTAATTCCTCGTCGGAATTTCAAAATTGCTTTTGCTTGTACCGTGGAGAACGGTATAGGTACCTACTCTTCAGTCATGAATAATTTGTCAACGAAATTGTATAACACAGTTAAACCAGACGGCCCTGACGCATGAACTCTAGGCGTTCATACAATTGACAGCTAAACTTCCTAATGTCCATAATAATATGATTTACACAATTATTGCAGACCGTTTACAATATTATAACGAGCCTAAACGAATATTTCGAAATGTTTAAATACGAAAACATATTATTATAAATTATAATAACCGTAATAATAACCTGTCGTTCGTGCAGATATCAATACAAATAATAGATAATGCGCAATGCATATTTTATCGAGTACAATATTCTTCTTCTGGTGTACGATATTTTCAAAATCGATCGCCTTCTGTATTTTATATTTTACCGTATAGGTATGCAAAATAATTATACAATGCACTTACGGGTTTACCTACTTGATGAAAGAACACTTTGATACTATTATTATTATTGTTCAAAGTAATTGCATTATACAGAGTACACTGAACTTAAAACACATTTTCCATTTTCTGTTCTGTCGTGTAAAGTTAATGTTTCGAGGATACCTACATGAACGTATAGGTAGATAATGCTACAATCTATAGAGTTTTGTAGTATGTATTATATTCCCTGAAGGAATATTCCTATATAAGGATGACAAGATATAACTACTTTTGTAACAGTTTTCCACCCGAACAATCGAAATACGCCCAACAGGCTATATAATATTTCCTCCTTACGTCATATTGATAGCACTGATTCATCAATGTACGTTATCAATCAGTATTCTAAGCTTTATCTAAATATTTATTTATTTTTTTTTTTTGTTTCCTTTATAAAGACACTTTGAAATATAATTTTTATTTGACCAAGCGATTTCATATTGGCAAATCGGACGACCAACCAATTTTTATTATCATCTCCAGGAGTTTCTTGGATAGTATATCGTGCATTAGAATGACATTTTCAAAACACCGTTGTATGCCTAGTTCATAGGTATAGCTTTGATTTATATTACTCCACTGGTTATAATCATATTTATGTCGTATGTTCCAAATCGCACAGATTTCTAACAGATGTAAAAGACTTTGAAATAATTCAATCGGTTATCCATTATTGTATAATACTGGTACCTAATTTAAATACATTTAAATTAGACATGTTGACAGTGTTAAATTTGTAAAATCTGATCTTAATAACATTAAGATCGTATTTTATAAATGATAAATATATTATGTTTAATAATCTGTCTAATATATTAAATAATTCTATCAATATATTTTAGTACCGTTAGAAATATACAGATCAAATTTAAAATTCAATGGTATGAAGCATTTTAATTCATAGCACTGATATTTATAAAAAATTCTTGGTTCAAATAAATTTGTAGTATTCATAAATAAATAAGAATTATTTCATGTTGTAAATTTTTTGTAAAAAAAAATATTATTTGACTTTTTCCTAAGAAAAATCTAAGTGACAAATAATGATTAACTATATAATATACAGCGTTACATGACACTGAGCATATCCTAATAAATCATATCATCCCCCCCTCATTAAAATTAACTACTAATTGGCAATTAAAATAATTATAATCATCAAAATAATCATTCAAATGTGTAATGCCATCGGTGGTTTGTCAATTTAAACGTAAAATTAATTAAATGTAGATACTATGTAGTATTTTAATTATAAACATTTTCCAAGTTAGGATAGGGTTCTACATTTTTCTTTATCGTATTATATTGTATTTATTTGAAATTAACACGACAAATAACAATTTTACTTAACATATTATATTATTTATTATCGATATTGAATTTTTTTGTTTAATTTTTATTTTAAACGTTCGCGAAATCTCTTTCATTCTTACTGAACATATAATTAAATTTAGGAAATGTGCACGTAGGTATATCAAATAAATATAGATAGACGTTAGAGCTTACATTGTTATATTTTCCGCAGTAGAATATATAGTGACAGACATGACTGAAACGAGTTATTGACATTTATAAGCCTTTTATTACAACTGCCCTTTTTTCGGTTCGGTTTTTTAGTTTATTTTTATGAGGATTTCATTCTTACTGGTTTTTGTCACGAGACATTTTTCGATTCTTTTTTTTTTTATCTTTCGACGAATGGTCCCGACCGTTTGTATTTTCCCCCGTGAAAAATTCGTATTCTTTAGAAAATATATTTTTGGAAAACTAGCGGAAAGAAAAAACGAAAAAAATACGTGCCGAACTCGCCTTCTGTATATATTATTATATGACCGTTGGTTCCTCGGGGGGATTCGTTGCGCGCGCTTTGTGCAGCAACGGAAGAAACGATAAAATGTTCAACGGACAAAAAGTAAAAAAAAATAAAATAAAAAATGAATAAAATAAAATAAAAAATCGACAACCCAAGAATGCAATATAACGTTGACGATCAATCTATTTCCCGGAGTCCTCTCGCTTATATATATATATATATATACACAATATAATAGCGAAACATCCGAAATTAATGGAAATTTTCGATTATTGTTAATTAATGCGGCCGGATGATTCTCTCTCGTTGTCTTCCCGTCGTCGACGGAGACCGACCATCACCCAGGGACGGGTATACATTTAATTGGACCAAAGGAGGTAACCGCCCCGACCATTTATCAACCCGGCTATACCACGACCTCGAATCCTCCCCCTCCTCACCGGGTCCCCACGGGCGTATATAAGTATAGTGGCATTGAGAAAAACCCTTTTTCAGATTCCAACTATCCCTTCTCTCTTCCCCCATTCAACCCCCCCCCCCCATCGAGCTGTTTTCACCATTTGCGTTTTATTAGGTTCGGTGAGTATCGTCGTTGTCGTCATCGTCATACTATTATTTTGAAAGCCCTCGCGATGTGATTGATTGATGAGCTCTCTAAAGTAGAGTATGTATATATATATATATATACCTGTGCAGTGACGATCGAATACAGCCGATACGAAAACGTATATAAGATTTTCACAAAAGAAACGCGCCTCTATACTTACGGTTGGCAATTTTTTTTCTCCCTTCGACGGGTTGAAAAAAAAAAGAGAATTATCGAAAATATACGAATGGAAAAAAATATATAGTGGGTACAATACGTCAATATATACATCGTGATCAAAGTGTCAAGTTATCCGTATGTTTGAAAAGAGAAAAAACATTTAAATATAATATTATACTATACGATTATGTTTTATTGATATTATAAAGTAGGTGTAAACTGTTTATTTAAAGAATGCGCATTTTAATCTATTACTATCATAGTGTCGTCTACAACATAAGACACTTTTACAAAATATTTTGTTTTTGGTGGCCTTGAAAATCATTGTAGCTTCCATTTAAAATATGGTGCTAAATTGTTATAAACATATTTGTGTGATAACATATTTTCAACATGATTATAACTATTATAATCATATATTATTCGTAACCTTTTTATATAAGTGGACTGCACTTTGAGCTACAACTTAGAAAATATCTGATAAGCAATATAGGATAACAAAATAATAACTATTATATTATTATGTATCCGAAGTCACAATATTATACACTTTTATTTTGCGTATACGTATTTCAACAAATATGTGTCGTCTTCAGTGCGTACCAAAATCTAACATGATAAGAACTAACCTAACAAAATAATACTTCACTTGTTTGTTCTATGATTTCAAAGTTGTTATCATATTTTTGATTGAAATTTTATAATAAAAATCTAATATTTAAGAAATAAATTATAATATAGTAGTTTTTCTTTCATAATATCCCTCTTTTAATTAACATTGTGCATAAGTGATTAAGTGACAGATGGGTGAGAAAGGCCCAGTCCATTTAGTCTATAATTAATATGCTTTGGTTTTATTTACTTAGGCTGTGGAGAACCTTAAATGTATATAATAAATACCAAAATAATTTGATAAAAAGAATCTGTAGTCACAAAAATTGTCGCATCTGTTAAGTTTTATGCTTGTAATTATACACAAAAAAAAAATTTTCGATAACGGTATTAGATCATCATCATAAAGGTAACCAGTTGGGTATAACCATTGTAAGTATTGAATTAAAAAATACTTTTTGCTAAATTCAGCCTAATCTAACCTGCAAATTATGTTAATCGAACAATATGATTTATATTTAAGATAATAATAATTACTATTATAATATTGCAAATCTTACGTTTGACGACCATTGTTTGTAATATTTACCTAACTAATTGTTTGTTTAATTTGCATACACTATAATTTATCTGTTTATGGTATACTTTACCAGCACTTAAAATATTCACAATGTTCACGTTATTCCAAACCATACGTATATATATATATATATATGTATATACCAACTACAAACACAATACATTTATTAATTTAATGGACGTTGAATTACAAATACGGTAAATTGACATGGAATCTATTGGACCTACGTCCGAGAAGATAACATCATTATATCTGAATTCAAATTATTATTATATAGCCTGAACAAGTGCCAAATCTCGTAGTCTACTGGCCGGGTATTGAAAATTAGTATATCGATTGATTTTTTATACAGATTTCGCTTGTCAACTTGTTTGTAATTATATAGACGTTCGCCATCAATTATTGTCGAAAATAATGGTAAATATAACAACAATTCAATCGTTCTGAGCAAAACGTATAGGTATACATTTTTTGATTATGCCTTTTTACGTAAAGGCACGCTCATGCTAAAGTCGACTGGGATACGTAATACAAATTCATTTAATACATTGTCTTCTTCTTCTCCTTCGCCTCCTCTCCCAACTATTTGTAGTCGGCCACCCTGGTCCTACACTTCCACTTAACTCTATCTCCCGCATCTTCTTCACTTAATCCCACCTTTCTCATATCACTCGCCATCACATCCCCCCATCTATTTTTCGGTCTTCCTCTCCCACTCTTATCAACAACGTGCATTTCCCTTACTAATCTCACTGCCTCGGTCTCTTCTCTCCTTAATACATGCCCGACCCATCTTAACCTATTCTCTCTCATTTTGTCTACTATCGAAGCTACCCCTATACTACCTCTGATATACTCATTCCTTATTTTATCCCCTCTAGTAACTCCACTCATCCACCTTAACATTCTCATCTCGGCGACACTCATTCTCTGTTCTATCTTTCTATCTACTGCCCAACATTCCGTTCCATACATCATTGCAGGTCTCACCACTGCCTTATAAAATTTACCTTTTAACCTGATAGGAATTCTTTTATCACACAGAATACCTGACGCTTCTCTCCACTTCGTCCATCCACACTTAATCCTGTGTTTCATATGCTCTTCGAAACCCCCATCTTTCTGTACAACGGACCCTTTATACTTGAACCTCTCCACTTCTCCCACCACATCAGATTAATAAATACCATACACAATTTATTTTTCCTTTCTCTGTACTTCTCTACAATCTGTCTCATACAAAATATTGGCTCCATTGTTGACCTCCCAGGCATGAACCCAAACTGATTTCTAATAACAGTTGTCTCACTTCTTACCCTTTTATCTATTATCTTTTCCCAAATCTTCATTCTGTGGCTCATAAGTTTTATCCCTCTATAATTTCCACAACCTTGTACATCTCCTTCACCCTTAAATATTGGTACTACACAACTCTTCCTCCACGCTTCTGGAATTTTTCCTTCTACTAGTACCTTATTAAAGAACTTAATACATTTAATACATTGTATATTTATAATATAAACAAATTTTTCTAATAAAAATGAATTATTATATTTTAATTCCATTTTTCATACTAATTCAATATTTTGAAGTACAAGAACATTTTTTTAGAAATTAGTTTAAAACCAAACGGCTGTGTGGAATGGCTGACAAAAGGAAACTTTTGGTTTTTGAATGAACTCCACGAGTGACCACCTGCAGGTCACAATTTGAAATATAAAATAAAAAGCGTAGTAGATTTTAATAGAAGATTCCAAAACCTAGTGAAGTACCTATAATTTTTCAGAAATATTAATTTTTACAAAAAGTATAAAGTATTGAAGTATAAAGTTTTTTTTATAAACAAATTGGTAAAAAATTGATCATAAAATCGTTAAATTGTAATGAATCAAAAAGATTCCATGTATTTCACTAAAAAATATTATTGTAAAGCTACAATTGAAATTTGGAGTTGATCGGTAGAAAATTAAAGGCGCAAGTTGGTCGCCCGCCTTGAAAAAATAGATTTGAGAAAAACGTATTTAAAGTTTCAAATACCTATTAAATATTTAATTAAATTAATTTTTAATTTTTTAATTTTCTAATTAATTTTTTAATTTTAATTTGAAATTGAGCTTCCCGATGAATTAAAAATTTAAACTGAAAATTTAAAAACGAGCACTCGAATCTCGATGTCAAATTACCCGTAAATCAACATGCTGACTTTACTAAGAAATTTACTGTTTGAACCATTTAAAAAGTTTTCCGTTATATACAGATATTTAAGTATATTTTTTAAATAGTTAAAGAAGCATTTTAGTCAATAAAAAGGTAAAAAAAATCTTCAAAATTTTACATAAAATATTAATTGAATGCTAGGTTTCATAAATATTTACATTTACAGAACCGATAGCGATTTTAATAACTAGGTAAAAAATTTCAGTTGCAAAACGTTCTTTACATTTAACAGAGCCCGCTAAATTATCGTTTAACGGTCCATTAATTAATAATTTGATTTAGACTCCGTATATTTTAAAGACTCTTTAAAATTTAATATCATTAATTAGTTATCACTTATCAGTAACAAACACACTTACATATTTTGGTTATGTAATATAGTTATTACAAATAACTTACTTATTTGTTAATGTCGGACCGTTATTAATATTATTAAATTTTTTTAAATGTATTTTTAATTATGGCATTATAAAATGCCACATCATCATCGAATGATATAATGGTAAATCTATTTTAGATATATTAATACGTTTACCAAAATCCAGGGTGTTTCGAAATAAGTCCGATCCACTGACTTATTTTAATCATTATATTATATTACCTTTGAATAATTTATAAAAATTTTGTGCAACTAATATATTATTTACAGAGTAGTTTAATGTTTAATGGGCCATTATTATTTAATGATGTTTTATATATTAAAGAGTGATTTTTATGCAACCCAACATAAAAGTCATATACTCACTAACATCTGGACCAAAGTCGATAGTATCAAAATGTTAAGAGGATGTCAGCGCGACCATTTTTAAAGGGTTCATATGCAATTTTTAAAAAAAATTTTAAGAGAATGAAAATCTTACAATTGAAAAATGTTTATATGCATATTTAAAATTACTAATAATTAATCCTATTACTATATAATTGGTTATTATGGTTGTTTTTTATGAATTAATAAAATTTCTTAACTGTAAGTTTAGACAATTTTGACTAAGTTATAAAACTATTAGTTTAAGTTATTTGTACGAACTTCTAGCTTAAACATTTAGGTACTTTTATAATGTAACTGATGATTTTCCTTATTGTATAATTATTATATTTAAAGATATATACGTTTATATAGTTTAAGACAAATTTAGTTGAATAAAATTGTTTATAATTCTACGTAGCTATATAATGTGGGTTTTTAAAGTTATTACAAATATAATATTTTAATTAAATCAGGTTAATATATTTTAGATATTTAACTTTTAACTTAACGATTTTTCAAAACCAAATAACATATTAACATAGCTTTTACCAAGGTTTTTTTGCATTCTTAAATTTAGTTTGCTTATATAAAAAATGTAAGTAAAGTATTAAGTTAAAAGTGTATTATTATAAAACAGGTTTGGAAAACTTTTTAAGAGTTCTAAATTCCTAATAACTCAAAAATTCAAAAATACTTATATATAGAAAATTACAAAAATGCATATGTAGAAAATTATTTTTTATAATACCATATATTTATTTTTGTTTTTATTTTTATAAGAGTATTAAAACTTTTGAATTAATTAATTTTTTTATTTTTAATGTTAAATAAACTTTATGTTTTTGTATTATTACGATATTTCATAAAAATCAGGTTCACCTCCTCTCTAAGTAATCGTAGAGTCAAAATGTTTACAAAAATATGAACAATGAATGAACATTTACTGTACCTGAGAGTGGAATTTTTTCCATGTTTATTTAAAATCCGTAATTAAAATCGTGAAATTTTCAAATTATCAAATTTAACATAAATAAATGAATAAATAAAAAAGTACTCCACATTCGTGTATGGTAAATATTTTCATTATTCACATTTAGTATACATTTTGACTCTGCGATTACTAAGAGGGAAACTGTAGTTATAAAGCAGGAGCGTGTTTTAATACCTCTAAATTAGTGTGTAGCATAGGGTGATAATATTTTGAAAATTAAAAATGGGGAACAAAAGAATAATCAATCGTAATCATTTTCAACCAAAATCTTCAGAAACCTGTTTGAAAACAGTTGAAGTAAAAAAAAAAAAAAAGTCATTCGTCAATTTTTATAAATCACTTAGAAAAACGGTAGTTGAGAAAAATAAGGACAAAAACAGAATGCCACTTCCAAAATACGGACAAATAGCATTCCGTTTAAAATTTGTTAGGAAAATGGGACGCAATCCTCAAAAACCATATAATCCCTCAAAAATACGGGACGTATAATTACCCCAGTATAGCATTCTCTTCATATTATTATATTTTAATCAACGATAGTTTTTTATATACAGAATACATTATTGTTATTATAACTAAAACTAAGAAAACGGAAATGTATTGAAGAAATTCGTGTTTAAAGAGTTTCCATGGGGAAAAAACAACTTTTAATACGAACGTTTTTAGCTATTGTTTTCGATGTATCAATCTTGCAGCTTTATAAATGCTCGTTATTTTAATGTTTGTTGTGCTTATGCTCCGGTGGTTGAACGGTCGACGGTGAACTTTTCAAAGTTAACTATCTTACTTTAATTAGTTTTCGTTGGTATAAAAACATAAGCGAAAAAAGTGTTTTACAAAAAAATTCAAATAATATAAAATGCGAATGAACTTTGATAAATATATATGTACCTCAAAATACGATTTAAAAGAATAAACAGATTAAAAATAAAAATAATAAAAATAATTGATTATTATTATGTGTGTATATTTATTTCGAAAAATATACACTGTACAGTGAATAGGGTGTTTAGGACAATGATAAATATGCCAAATTAAAATCAATAGTTATAACGATTTTTATTTTCTTTTTTGTAAGAAACATTTTTTATGTTTTTACACATAAAAAATAATTTGTAAAACGTTCATCAATTATTGATAATCTGACAGTATAGTTTTTTTTAAGTAATTTATTATTTGCTATTTAGGGGTAGAATTTTAGCCTGTTCTTGGTTTATATGTAGTTAACACCACATATAATTATATAGACACAAAAACCTAAACATTTAGACGTCCTCTTAATATTCAAATGTATTGTAAAATTAAAATATATTAATCACATATTGATAAATTATAAGTCATTCAGCTATATACAATAATAAAAATTAATATATATTATAAAAAACGTGTATATTAATTTTATTTATATGTTATTCTTTATGATACATAGCTATTTATTTTTATAGGAGTATTAGATTTTTTAATTTTAAATATATATAAATATATAAGATTACAACAGGAATATTTTTCTAAATCTCATTAAAGGGATACACCATAAAATAGTAGCATAAGAACTATTTTGCGGGAAACTCCTGATGTTTTCAATTCGTAATATTTTATAAATCGTTTTTTTCATCTTAATAACAGAACCGGACTTTATAAGGTCATTACGATTTCCATTATTTTATTTATTGTTAATTAATTACTTATTTAAATGCAATTGAATATAATTAAAAAGAACATATTTTAGAGTAATCTAAATTAAATTTAGTTAATACGATATAATTTGTCAGTTTTACTGATTTCAAAAATATTAAAACTTAATTTAGACAATTAGGACTTTTTCCGTTATTGAGTAAAATATTTGTATAATTTTATGTAATTTGGCCAATATTATATACATATTTATACTTTGAAAATATATTATTAATGTTAAACAATAATACTAATCATTAAATAGTAAAACTGACCATAGTTGTAAAAACAATATTATAAATTATAGACTTGTATAAAAAAATGTTTTAGAACGCTTGATTTTTAAACAAAAACACAATAACAAACCCGATTCATTTTTAACAACAAAGAATATTTTTAATCATATTTCAATGCAGAATATTTTTTTTTTCGAAAATTGTTTAAAATATCGATTATTCAATATTGAACCGATAATTTTATTATTTATAAGCGTTTTAAGTAAATAGATAATAGTGAGAACAGGGAAATAATAATTTGTTAATCCCTTACTCCACTTGCGTCTCTCTGCTAAACTATAACGTTAATAATTAATAATAAAATATATTGGTTAAATATTCAACGTTTAAACGAAAAAAATTGCAAAAACCGTATACTCTGCGTCCAAATATGAAATTAAAATGCAGATTGCTTTTAAAAAAATATCAATCGATTAATATTATACAAACAATATTTTTTTTATGTAAAATAAATTATTATAATAGATGGTTAAAAATTTTAAATTGAAATAAAAAAGTTTGTATCTAAACAATATATAAAAACTAGATCAAGTCTTCCAGTCGAAAATTTCTCTCTAAGAAAATAAAATATAAAAAGGTAAGTACTACATATTGTAACTGCTCAGAATCTAAAGATATATCTCTAAATGTAAAAATGAATCAATATTCTGGTTAAAAGTACTTGCCCGGTATATACGTCTCATTACATTAAGTTACACGTAATATTTATAATGTATATTATATATGTACCAAAGTATGTATAATATAATATGTAAATAATTGGGTTTAGAATTTACAAATTAAAATTACATAAATACCCGTAAATATAGTTCATACAATTAACCTGATATGCACACCTTTCAAGCTTACATACAAATGATTTTCTAAATTTTGAATTTTAATATGCAGAATTTACATCCGTATACGAGAATGAAAAGGTCCGTGAAATATATATATATATTTTATGTATGTAAATGCTATTTTGAAGACAATATAAAAAAACAATTAACTTGTGATAAAAATACACGACTATTAAACTTGTTTAATTTAAACGAAATTCGTTATCACAAGTACTTACATTTTTTTCAACAATATTTTAAAGTAGTGGACACTACTCGAAAATAATTCATCTTTATAATTTTAAACACAATAAACATATTCCTGAAGATAGAGGTAATTATTTTTAGCTTTTAAACATTTAGCAGCCAACTGTAATCTATGTTTCTTGTAACAAACCCATGACCATAACCTTATAATATATGGAAATATTATTAGGTACTATTGTATCTAAAAATCAATTTTAGTGACAAGTTCAAAATTCATCTTCATTTTGCATTGAACAAAAACAATTTCTGTAATTATAATTTACTATATCAATTTATTTGTATCCATATTTAGCTAAGCTGACACACACACATATATATATACATTTTTGGTATCTTTCAATAAGTGTAAATCAAATCGGTTTTTGAATATTTTTTTAGTTAAATTTACATAAAATAACTGAAAACGATTCATACGACGATTCCACAGACGAGTACGCCATTGTTTTTATTCCATTAACAATTATTTACCATTTTGCAGTATATACGAGTTTCAAAACGCTTGACAAGAGTGTATAAAGAATTTAGAATCATTTTGAGAATTTTGTAAAGGCTCTCGTCTACTTTTCGCAGTACTCTCGTAATTCGTTTACATTTAAAATGCATCTACCAACGCCGGACAGATGCGTATTTCTTTATTTATTCATTTCCATTGTTTCACGTACATTTCGAGCGCAGACAATAGTTGGACGGTATTCGCGAAAAAGCGTATAATAAGCCATTTATTGGTTACTTTGAACATTATGCATAAATTTTATAGGAAATTTCACCCTGAATAGAAATGGTGGCACCGGAAAAAGTCCAGCTGCATTAAATATTATGCAATTTGCATGTGCGGTAATGTATGAGCTGCGGTACAAAAAAAAGTTTGTGGAAAAAGGAAAAGTCAACTTTAATGTGTATTTACTTTTTTTTTGTTTTTTTTTTTTTTTTTTTGTATAAACGTAAATTACCTATATCATTTGCTATATACAATATTTAATATAACACTAGTCGTGTATTACGTTAACTATATTTAAAATATCGCTCGTTACAAATTATTTTATGTTCTGCGCGGTGTGATGACATGACGTTTACTTTATTTTTAGTCCATTTCGCATAGAAATTTTGATCTACGGAATTAACGGGAATTTTTCAACCATATTTTCTTTAAAATAATAAGACGGAAACATAATAATAATATACTGCGGCAGTGCATTTTTAACTATTTATATAAAATTTTTATTCTGAAAAATACAAAAATGTTGTGTTACTATATAAACGTACAAATAATATACTGATAACACCGATTTTGGTTTTATGTAGTTCAATATATCACGTTAATTTAAGTATTATTAATTGGCACAATATCATGGATAAAATCTTGACACAAAGTTATATTGAATGAATTATTACATTTGTATTTTTATTCTAAACATATCTTTACATTTTAAAATATAATTCATTTTCCAATTAGATATAAGAACCTTAACATATTTTTTTTAACGACATGTGACTATTTAATGCTTTTTAACACATTTATCTTTAGTTATGATTTTATATGAATCAATAACTGTTAAAATAAAAATCTTAATGAAATATTGTTTGTTTATTTTTTTTTAGATATTTCAAAATAATTAACAGTGAATGTAAAAGTGGTTATTAATATACAATATATAAGATTACCAATAAGTTTTTTATATTATTGTGTTAATAATCGTTATCAATATAATATATGTTATATCTGTATGAATTGCAATGGGTTTAATAAAGGAAAATCATGAGAATTCAGATTTTATTGTTATGTACCTATATTCATTATTTATTATTTATTATTTAATTACAAGTATAATATAATACAAAACTAAAAAATATATAATAAAAATATTTAGGTATGTTTTATACTTATAGGTACATTTCGCATAATGAATAGCTTCAAAAATATATATACATTTATAATGGTGACAAAAGTTATAATCAAATGTGGAAAAAGGGCATACGTCACTATTTTTCAAAATGTCCAATGCAGTAGGGAATAAGTCATTTATACTACACTATTATAATATGATTAATAAAACTTTTTAATTAAAATTTTCAACAGAACAAGAATTACATATTTATTTATTTTTCATTACTGTTTAATTACACGCCCGATTGTCTGCAGGGTCATGAATTTCATGTTATTATAATATCTTATGGTATTTCAATATACATTTTATGTAGGTAAACGATGAGTTTTATGAGCGGAGGGGAGGCTGTAATAAGTTGTGCAGAACACGGATGGCAGACGCAATTATTCATATTAAGAAGACGGACGGTCAGAGATGATGGTGGGAATTGTGATAGGTCGTACATAATAATATATTTTATTATAATTTTGTATTTATACCGCTATAACAGGCGAAATTAATAAACATGTGCTCTGTTTTCGCCCATGAAATCTGCCATTCACCGTACAGCGTTGAGAGGCAATTTTATTTTATTATATATTTTTTTTTTTTGATCAACCATTTCTGTTGTATACACGTATAGTAATTTTTTCACTCCGAAAACGGGTTTTCTGTAATAAAACATTTCGAAAACCGACGAGACTGGACAATTTATCACGAACAGATCATCGTGTGTGATGGTATATATATGAAAAAGGGTGGCGATGATAGTTGTTCTCGCGTCTCGTTTGCAACGGGTAATAGCCTAAAAAAAAAAAAAAGGCGTAGTATTTGGCTTTTCAAATAATTGCCCATTGTACTTTTATGTCGGATTTTGCTTTTATTTCGGATTTTTAAAAAACCTTCGCGGGGCAATTATTTCGACCTTTTTTTCTGCTCCATGAGAAGCCGTGACGACGTGCTACGACCGTCGTCGGCGTATATATGTGTGCCGTGGGTGTTCTATTTTTTTGGTTTTTTTTTTTTCGTTGTTTTGTTAATGTTTTCCGTACACGAAATTATGCAGAGCTGTAGTTAAGTACAGTCATTAACAACACGACTTACGTAATGTGAATGACGTGCGCGCAGAGACAAACGTTTATATACAACGAGCTATTCATTTCCTTATTAAATATAGGTACCTACCCAACTACGTTTTTTACCTCACGAATATCATATAGCTATTACGATTATATATGTACAAACTTTTAAGGACAATTGCATAAACGAGCAGTAGATAGGCACTCGTATATTATATTATAATATAGTCCCTTTCACCGTCTCTATATAAATGTATATTCACAAAATTTTTGTTTCAATAAAACCCTGAGATAGGTAGGCGAAATATATATATTATAATAACGTATAATGTTATATAGCGAAAAAATACATTAAAGTATAATAATGTAACAATAGGTAGATAATGTTCAAAAAATTATATTTTAATTGAGAAATTTAAAATACAGATTAGTTTTACAAATTTAAATACTTTTATTTCATGTCGGAATTTCTCCATTTTATCGACTGTTTGCAAATATTACGGAAAATAAAAAACTTTCCGTTTTTCATATCATGTTCTTTAAAAATATATTTTTAACAACTTCCATATACCTAACGTGTTCGAGTGCACATAGTGAAAACAAACTAGATGATGTACTAGATAAATAAAAGTGAGAAATGCACTATACTTAGTAATAGTTTAATATAATTGTATAAATTAGTAAAAAAGCAGCGTCAATACAAAAATTCTACTAATAAACAATATTTAAATTTTGTTTAAACATTTTCAAAATTAAACCAAAATGAGTTATATTTTTTAAAAATATTTTTTTGTTAAAGAAAATTTTTCTGTAAAATATCACAAAAATTTACTAAGAATGCTTATTTTTTAGTAACACATTGCCGTATAAAGATAATACGAAGGATTATAATTTATCAAATAAAGATATATAAAGTTTGGTGTGGGGGGGGGGAAAGGAAAATTCTGCAGTTTTAGAAGAGATAGAGTCACCGCTGAACATTAGTAACGAACGAAGAAAATTAAAGAAATAAGATCACTAAACAATGGAATCACTAAGATGGAAAATAACATAAATATGACAATAAATAAAGAAGAGAGCGGTAAAAAATGAATATGGATGGTAAAATAGAAATGGTTCTAGGAACGTATTTTTAGAGGAATTAACATCGGTTAAAACTTGGTAAAAATAAGATAAAGAGAACCCATAATTTGTTGTCAACATTTTTCGGTAAGACGTCAATTTCTTATTTCTAATGAGGGACCGGAACATCCAGCTTCTATACAAGCAATAGGAGTGAAACGTCTTGTACCAATAGTAAAATACAGACAGGAACAAAGGAGAGCATTGAGTTTGTTATAACATGTGATAGAAAAAACATCAAACAGAAAAGAACCATAGTCGACTTCGAATCTGATATCAAAGTTTATCTGAAGTTTAAATGAAGAGAAACATTTAAATATCTCTATCTATTTAGTGACTACAGTTAGTAACCCTTAATTAGTCCAACGAGCCAAAAACTGCAGGAAAGTAGTGAGGTATCCATGTAAGTTTGAGATCTAGTGTAATATTTATATAGTCGATTATTAAGTTCACTATCCAAAATTATGTGACATAAAAAAAGTTGAATGAATCGTTAAAAAATCATAAAATTGTATTTTCCTGGATCAGTGATAAAGAAAAAGAAGTAAAAAGTACGCTTAAAGCGTAATTTAAGGTAGAGTGATAGAGTCTTCCAGGATTTTATGGGAGATAAAATAACTATGTCATCTGTATAAAAGTGGACTACAAATCGGGAGAATCTGAATAGCGACAAATGAGGGACTTAAACATTTGCCTTGGAGCACGTATCTGTATGTTAGTCTTTCAACAAAGGAACCTAAGCGTAAAGAAAAAATAAAAAAGCACTGAGAGAAAAGAGCACAAACGAAATTTAAAACTGGAGGAGTAACATTAAGAGAAATGAATGTAAGGATATTCACAGAATCGAAAGCACTTTTAATATTCACAAAGGTGGGATAAATACGTTTTTTCTCATAGAAAGCCAAGTATGTTGGACCTACTGAAGATAAAATTCATCTGAGAAAGGTCTCTAACCAGTTCAGCAAGTTTTTGAGCATGGACTCTACGAGTTTTCAGAAGACGGACAAGAAGGTTTTTGGTCTATATACTGTAGGAACGATATTAGGCTTAGGAATTTATTTGCGGCTGTCCAATTTTACATACATTACATTACAATATATTTTTCATTTATGAGCTTTATTTTTTATAATATAATCCTTGAAATTACCTTTACCTTTGACCTCTTAAAAGCGGTCATGTGTTGTCCTTTTAAATGCGATAACGTGCCGTACTTAAACGATAATTAAAATGCGATTAACAACAGCTATAAGATAATAATAACAACAGATAAAGGAATGTCCACAACTTATGTACCGATTAACGACTGCCCACAATAGCAGGTGAATCGCAACTATCTTTTCTAATATAATAAATGAAAATGAAATAAAATAGGTTTTGAGAGATGCAAATTTCTTGAAAACTAACTGAAGTTAATGTTCGTTAATCTTAATGCAAATTTATACACCATAAAATAATCTAAATTTTACATAGGCAGTCTTTGATTATGTTATTAGAAATACAGTTATAAGAATTGGAATTATGAGAATTGTATGTTTTTAAAAGTTTTTTGACTTGAATAATAATAATTTAATTGAAAATGGCCTATGTAAAAAATCCATATAATCTTACCACCTTTAATTTTCTATAAATGCTATTAAATAACAAAAAAATTTAATTTCTAAAAAGCGTGCATCTTTCAAAATATATTTTACGTGCAGAAAAACGAAAGAATAGTCATCTTATGATGATTAATTTTCTTAAAATATAACAGTCTACAAATATACTGATAGGTAAATGATATCCACTATGTTTTCAAGTTCCAAAATGTCTTCACGAAATTGGTGGAAAGTTGTTGGACATCAATAGTTCCGAAAATAAATATTTAGTGTGCATTTTAAGTAAATAGGCAGTGCAACTATTTTCAGGGTTACAATAAAATTATAAATATAATAAATTTTCAGTCAAACCATTGATAATAAAGTAAATTATTCATTAATAATTTAATGATTTTTAATGTTATTACAGAGATACATTTTTAAAATTCCAGGATCGTCATATTAAAAATTACATAATGCGTCACTTAAAATAATGCACTACCTGTCAATACTGCTCATTTATATATATTTTTTTATTCAGTCATTAATGTTCAAATTTAATTATCTCGTTATAGCTTGTAATGAATCAAATTTACTCAATGTGAAATCAAATGCCCATATGCGAAACGTAATAATTTGATAAAACGTTTTTTTAAAACAATAGTTTTAATTTAAATAGGATGCATACGAATTGAAATTATAATAAAATTAGTTAATTTCAATAACAAATGAATTTTGGATGCGATAAAAATGTGCAAGTTTAATAAATATTTTAAGTTCATAACCAACATATAATTAAAATGTTATTATTTATTATAACTGATTAGATCACTCATTATTATAAACGTAATATAATAACTATTGTAATTTAGTAATAACATCTACATTTCAGACTTTATTAAAATTTATAATATGATGTTATGAAATTTAAAATGCTTCAAAAGTTTTACTAAAATGTAACTCTATATGTATAGGCAATTAAATGCATAATTATTAATACTCATATTTTTATTTTTATTTTTGGATTTTAATTCTCGTAGTAAAATGGATAATATACTTAAACACGATGATAGTTATTTTTTGGATGTTTATAGAATTTAAAAATATATAATTTTCATATCATATTCAAGTCAATACATTGCATTATAATACATAATATTATCGTCGTTTCTTTTGCCATATTTGTCTAATTTTGGTGTTCTATCGGCAATGCTACGGTTAACTTTTATCGTAGCTTTTCGTAAAACCGGATATTATGGTAGTTCTCCTCCTTTGAGTTATAATATAAACTCGAGAAACTCTACAACTAAGTTGATTTTAATTTACACGGTGTTCCGTTACCGTTCTTATGGTACAAATTGTCAGAGACAATACATTTAATATCTATTTTAGTTGTTTTAATTCTTAGATTTTTAAATTTATTTCATTTCCTGATATCCTTATCATATCACATACATATGTTAAACTATTAGTTACTAAAATAAATATTCCATACTTTACAATTTGCACCTTATAACTAATACGGGTTAAACTAAAATTCAGGGATATACGGGTTTTCATCATTTCTTCTGTTTATTAAGTTTAGGGTTTTAAAAAAACCATGTGTCTTATCAACTTTGATTAGCCTAATCAATTCTTATAATACGATTTTATGGTAGTTGAGACAATATAATGTATACATATTATAAGGTAATAAATAAATAAGAATATATTTTCAGTTCACATATTTTGTTCATTTTAATATTATTAATTAATGTATATTATTTATTAATATTGGATATTTCAATAATCCATATAAATTATCGTAATGTCATAAAGGGTATATATGATAATAAAAATACCTACCCCAATGTCTGCCATAAAATAAAATTCTAGTCCAATTATATTCTGGAACTGATAATAAAATGTAATGTTTCTTCACTATAAATGATTATATCCTATGATTATTTAAATTGTATTTTTTTTTAATGAGTTTCAGCTTATTTGAGTTACAATATCTTTAATTTATATTGGTTTTCTTAGTTACAGGTTTGTAGGATTTATACTGGTTATACGGATTATAATGATTATACCGATTATCCGAGTTATTCAGATTATGAATGCCGTAAATGTATTAATTACACGAACTGAGCTTTACTGCATTTACTGCATACCTATTAAAACACTCGGACAATATAACGTGATATTCAAAAAGGAGTATTGTAAAACAAAAACATGCATATAACCGATTAATACATGCATATTGTAATACATTTTTACCATTCCGTTTGAAAGAAAAATCTGATAAAAAAAAGTAAATATCATATCGACACGTATTAAATTCCATTATAGAGGGATAACGTCCCTAAATTCTGCGCATTGAATTTATTTACCTATTCATCGGAATACCGGAACACCAGTATTTTCATCCTCGTCGAAAACGGGAATGTCCGATAAAATTACGTGAAAGTGTGTATTTTATTTTATACTTGTATTGTTAAATCGTGTTGCGTGGTATTAATTATTAGAGTAAAATATAGAGTATATATATGGTATATATACATACCTACTATTGATAAAAATCACAATATCGCGTGCAATCACCAAAATTCCACTTTAGTAAAATTTATATAAACTCCGATTCAATCGACAAAACAATGTACTGTCCATATATATGTGCACAAATATATTGTTTTATTGAAAATTGTGTATCTACACTTTATTATTATATCTATTTGTCATCGAGAATTTCAGTTTTGAAATTATTTAAGGCAATACGTACATTATTATCACATATATTATGGAATAAACGAGGCAAATATTAAATTTTTTACCATATAATACCTACCAAAAAAGTTGCTTATATCAGTTGTTCTCTGACGAGTTTTTGACTTCAACCTCTGCACATCGTTATATATAAGCCAAATACCACTCATTCACTGATCGCTTTATCTCAAAAACTACACAACGTACGAACTTGAAATTTGGAATGGTAGTTCCTTTAATACTTTAACCGCGCAATAAGAAAGGATTTTAAAAAATGTTGCGTTTAAGTGGATTAATTAATAATAATTATTCACCACCAATACGTATTGTACAGCACGGTGGCACGGCGGCCCGAGGATTTCCAGCTACCTGCAACCTGTCCTTTTTGTCAGTCGTGTAGATAAGAATTGTTCCGAGAAGTTTATCGATAAAAATAATCTCACGCGTCGCACGTACACCAATATTCTTATTATACAATACTCTTATTGTCGATAAATTTATCGCTAAAATGCACGCCGTTGCCACCCAACTATAAACTCTTAGTTTTATTATAATAATTAATATTATATTATTATATTTATTTAATTAAAAATAATAAATTTTTTTAAAAGCGTTATTTCGGTCAAGTTTTCCTATCTTGCCTCTATGAGAGGGTAAGATCACTAAGATGGGACATGATAGGTTCAAGATGGGACACATACAATTAATACACGTACAAAGTTTACAATTGTACAACCTATATATTATATAAAATTCAAATACCACTCACTCACTCACTCATCGCTACTTCTCAAAAACTTCAAAACGTACGAACTTGAAATTTGGAATAGTGATTCCTCTAATGCTTTAGACGTGCAATCAGAAAAAATGTTACGTTTAAGTGGATTAATTATCACGTTCACTGTCAATACTGCCCTTACAGTCTTTCGTGTACCGCTGACTTCTGTGCGCCTGTAGCTTCTGAAGTTATTAATTTCTTTTATTTTGACGAAAATTTTACGGATTGTTGTTAGAAATAACAAAAAGGTTTAGAGAGTAGTTTGAACCATGTTCGATAGGTGGTACTGAACAAACTTTTTTAAAAATATTTTTGTTGATTACATGCCATTTAAACTATGAACTACTATCACATATTATGAATGCTTCGTAACAACAAGCGTCTAGAGATAGCGCCTCTTATCTTATATTATTTTCTTATCAGGTATCACAATATGCTATCTCCACCACAGAATATTCTGTGTCTCCACCATATCCTTTAATACTTATTAATATTAACTAAACAGAATTATGTTTTAATTTATATTATGTCACTTAAGTTTGTATGTGTTAATTCAATAAAGTATTATTTATTTTTATTTGTTAATAATTAAAAGCACCTATTGTACACAAAGTCTACTTCCTCTTTCTCTTCCAATTATTGAATTCTACAATTGATTAAAATAAATATTTGTTATATCAAAACCTAATTTATTTACCTTGTACTAAAGTAAAATGAAGGAAAACTGTTTCCAACTCCACAATTAAATAAAATTATAAATAAAGAATATTATATTTGAATTTCGTCTTTAACCGATTCTATAAGTCAAATTGATATGTGATAGCAGTAGCACAGATAATACGAATCTATAATATATAATCTGTGGCAATAGCACTGTATAATACTGATAAGTTGATAACTGACAAAAAAATAATATAAGATAGGAGGCGTTGTCTCTAGACACTCATTCTGTAACATAGAATTGCCGCTGTTATCAAATGAATGAATGAATCAGGGAGTAAAAACGGGTTCATTTTTTTCGGGTTTCGGGTATCGGGTCCGAAAATGGTTTCGATTTTTTTCGGGTTTCGTATTTCGTTTTTAAACCCGGTTTCGATTTTTTTGTATTTCGGTTATCAGATTCATGATTTAACTTGTCTTTTCAAAATATGAAGTATGAAGTAAAATTAAGTACCTGATTAATTTTTATAAGACTGTAACAGGTTTCACACGTCACAAGTACATAATTAATTCAATTCGAATTGTGAAAAAGACCACAGAAGTTCGACAATTTGAAATACATTTAGATTTAAGCACTGTGAATTATTATAGGAATACGCATACCAAAATATAGTGAGTGCCTACTTAGTAGGTACATCTAAAGTCGGTCGGACTTTTATTATCGGGTTTTTAATATTTTTATAAAACATTGGAAGTTGGAACCGAATCGACCGAACACGTCACCGCGGTTCACATAGGTACCAAAATTTCAGCCTCAAACAAAAAACATTTTGTTTTGCCTATAACTCTTTAATCTATATTATAATATATATAATATGTAGATTGTCGCTTGAAAAACCCAAAATTTATTAATTTAACAAAAATGTAAAAAAATATAAAAATTCACGTGACTGATCAATGGACACCGGAAAAATTTTATGTGTATAAACTATAAACTACAAAACTATAAAAACGTAAAGTTACGAACTATGAAGCGAACTACGACAACGACTTACTACGATTTATTCCCTGCTTATTATAATTTTAATTTGTTCACAAAAATTGATACGTACATTTTATTGTCTTTTAAGAAATGAATATTTTTAATTTGTTATTAAAGTCAATGAATATAATTAATTACATATACAATAATAACCGTAAGCTTTACAATTCGTGTTTAAAATCAGTCAAATTGAATTGTATTCGGGTTAAGCCCGTTTTGATTATTTGTGGGTTTGGATTTCGGTCCAAAACCGTTTGCGTTATTTTACTGAATATCGGGTTTCGGATCAAACCCGGTAAAGAGTTTTTTCGGGTTAACGGGTTTCCGGTAACGGGCGGTAACCCGTTTTCCAAATTTTCCGGGTTACCCGGTTTTCAAAACCGGTTTACAACCCGTTTTGACTCCCCGGAATGAACGAATACTGGGCAATACTGTTCACGGGCGAAGCCGGTAATTCAGCCAGTATAACATAATATAGTATATTATACTTTAACGGATCAACGACGAAATTTAATTTTCAAGGATTTATGTTATAATTTATAATATATATTACAAACACACAATAAAATACCGAGTAATTCCCATTATTTTTTTCGCGCGAAAAACGGACATTACATATTATTATACGAGTGTATTATAAAAATACATTCAGTACCTGTTCCGCGTTCGGCGAGATATTGAAAAGCAGCGTCCACCCTCGCACTCGTGAAATATTAATATCTACACCGTACGGAATTTTCACTACAAGACTCTGTTCTCGAATCGGCAGATATCCATTTCGTCAACAATATAATAATATATATACATTCGTAGTACCGTCAACACTCTGTATACATATTGTATACGCGTCTATTGTACGAATGTCTGTTTCCATTTATTTTTTCGTCGTCACGCCCGTACACTTATAGGCGTCCGTTTTTCTCGGATTCAACGCAGGCTTTGTATCCATCACACAGGCAATTTTCCCCGTCTTCAAGACCCCGTTTATGTACAAACATTTTATACGAATACATTGTCACCGAGTTCCTCCCCCCACCCCCCCCCCATTTAACGATTTACACTAGTGTACGATTTCCATAATCCTATTACGTGTATTTTTTTTCGACTGTCAACGTTTGTGCCGAGATGTAAAGCGAACGTTGCTTTTTTTTTTTTTTTGAAAAAAACGTGCGAACGCCTACGATCATACCGCCCCGCGTATTATAAACCTAGCGCCTAACGCGGAATCTAACCGTTCCGTTGATATACGTGTCAAATTCGGCCCGGAAGAAATGTCGTGTCGTTATATTACGTATATATATATATATATAAGACTTAAATTGACACGTTCCACCGTAGGAAATCGGTGAAACACTCGTGCGTTACGTGTAACACGCGTCATCCGACGAACGTTCAGAAATGACAGGTGTCAATTCGTATATACATATATAAATATAATGAATTATTAATTTATTCAATTATCGTACGTTTGATTATTGATATGCACGGACTAATGCCATTAAATGTCAGGTGTACCTGACGTTGAGAAGATAAAATTCACCCAAAGTATGCGAAATATGTGCACGAACAATGACATGTGTATATACATATACAGTGTTGGGTAAGTTACGTTACTGGTTACAAATTTAAAAGGTAACTAGGTTACTTTTTCGTTACCTACCGAAATACAAGAGTAACAGCGTTACATTAGTTTTTCAATTTAAAAGTAACTAGTTACAATATGACGTTACTTTCAAGATTTTTAAATATGTAAAAATGAAAATATTAAAATAAAATATCAAATACATCTTTATTTTTTTCTGCTAGTCGTCAGTCGAATACTATAAAATTCAATATTATGCCTTCTCAAACTTATCATATAATATCATAAAATCGTTAAAATATCTATTATTTTGCAGATATGATGATGTGTCATCGGCAATTTTAGACGAATTTCTTAGAATAAATTGTATTTTTTTATTTATAAATATGTAACGAGTTATTTTACAAAGTTACTCATAAATAAAACTGACGTAGTTACTCTTACGTTACTACAGAAATTAAATAACGAAGTTACCATAATGTTACTCGAAAATGTAACTACGTTACAGTAACGAGTAACGTCCGTTACGTTACTACCCAACACTGCATATATATATATGTAGAAATGTACCAGGTATACATATATCCTGTATATCCTTTGTTATTTCATTCATTACTAGAGAGAATAAATTAGTACTCGAAGCCGAACCCTGGTGCACTCCTACTCGATCCGTAAAATTCTCAGTTTCTTGTACTCTTGTTACTCATGTGCTAGCCTTTTCATACATGTCCTCAATCGCATTCACATATACCTTTAGTAATCCTCACTTCATTAGCACCCATTTTAAAATGTCTATAGGAACCATATCGTACGCCTTCTCTAGATCAATAAATACCATACAAAACTTCCTCTTCTTTTCTTTGTACTTCACTACTAACTATCTAATACAAAATATTGCACTGTCGACTTCCCAGGCATAAACCCAAACTGATTTCTATATTTCTATTTCTCTAAACTAATATACTCTACCCAGTTATCCCTTTCCCTAGTTTTCTGCCATTTCTTAAACGGTGGGTTTTCTTTGATATTATCTCTTTTACTTAATTAGCTAACCACCATGTTTGTTTATCTTTTGGTATACTACCACTACTCTCACCAATGACACATTTAACTACTCTCTACTACTTTTTCCCACATTCGGATTATATCCCCCTCCACGTCCTACACTACAATTTCATTTGTCTTCATTATAAATATTTTTTCTATGAGCACCTTTTTAATAAAATATAGTTGAGTAAAATTTTTGGAGTAAAGAGCGTTTTTGATAGCAAATTGGTTTCAATTGGTACTTTGTAATGATCATTTTATGATTTTTTTTAGTTGTTTACTTAAGTATAAAAAAATGACCTTTTATAACAGAAATATTTTTGGAATTAAAAGCATAAAATGTAAATATATTGTACATTAAATGTAACGAGATAATTTGTAAGCATAAATGAAAACTCAAAATCATAAGCCTAATGGTATAATAACCTAACATTAAAAAAAGGAACAAAAGAAACGGCAATGCAGGTAATGTAATAATAGGAAGTAATGATATCTTTTAATTATTTTACATAGCTATAATGTATATGCAATTAAAAATAGCAATTAGTTTAACGAAATTATAAAGTCTAATTGCATTATAACAACAATAATAATATATTATATTATTAAAATTGGAGATTAAATAGTGAAAAAAAAGATTTTTACTCGTTTATTTTATTTTATTTTTTTAATAATAGAGTATCAAAAAAAAAAAAAAAAAATCGTTATGGTTTATTCTAGATCAGCACTTTTATTAACACATCATGTCAACTAAAAATATATCGTAGGCTTATTTAAAAAAAATAGATTTATATTAATATTAATGTGCATATATATCAAATCACTTAAATCCTATTGAAACGAAATTTTTTTTAATCAAATTCACTGTGAACAGTATGAAATAATTTAGAAATTCAGTATTTACAGCCACTAATTAGTTATCAAGAATACTTACGAAACAATGAAAAAATTATTATTATGGAAAAAAATGTATAGATAGAATGTTTTTATACTGAAAATATATGGTATGTCTACCTACTCAAACAGAACCATTTAATTAGTAACGCGCATTAACTATAGAGGAAACAATCCTAATACCCTATACTATTCTCAAATGTATTCAATGTTGATATTTTCTCGAATAGAACATAATATTGTTTTTCATTTAGTTTTATCGAATATGCGTATAAAATTAAACAATTTACTATTTTGAATTGTTTATTAGACGTACGCAAGGCTGGACATTAACGAGTTAAAAGTTAAAAAGTTAAGTTAATTTTAATTAAGTTACTTAACGCGTTATTTTTTTTTTTCAGATTAACTTTTAACTTAATAAGTTACTTTTTCATTAAAATTTACGTGTTAACTTTAAGTTAACTTTACACAAAAGTATCTAAATTAAGTTAAATTTTGCCTGAAGAATAATGTAAATTTTCGAATGGGATTTTACTTTTTGGTACTTATACGCATTTTTAGTAGGTACCCAGAATAGCATGTACGTAATCGTTAATAATAATCGATGTATCACTCACGCACACGCCGCGACGTTGGCCGTTCACGAATATTCGGTTGAGCCCGGTCTTTTACACTACATGGAGGCTGGTATTTATGTCCATTCGGTATAGAAAATAGATTGAAGTAGTAGGTACTGCTTATTTTACACTACATTTGTGTGAATCAAACAATAATGTATCTTGGCAGTTTGAAGTTATTTTCTGATTTCTTATTTATACATGGGTTTTAAAATGACGTGTTGTATTTTTGTTTTTACATGTATACACTTTTTCAGGCAGAAGAAGTCCCGAGTAGTTTTTTTGAGCGTAAAGAATAACCACCCTTTTTTACCTGTTTACGATATAATAGGTATATCGACTTTTTTTTCCTAATTGGGAAATTTTAACTTTTAACTAAGTTAAGTTAATTTTTTTTTTCAAAGTTAACTTTTAACTTTAAAAGTTAATAAAAAATATACGAGTAACTTTTAACTTAACTGGGCTTATATTATTTTCAATTAACTTAACTTAACGAGTGAAAAAATATCGTTAACTTGCCCAGTCTTTGGACGTACGTACGTTTCGACCGAATCGTTACTCGTTTAATAATGCGTTCGGGGACTCGATGACTTTTAGACACGAATAATATGGTATATACTATACTCTCGGAGAACTGCGCGCACTATCGAGGAGGAACGTACGCCCATTAGTGATGCACAATATATATATATTATTTCAAATTTATTTCACAGACCAAAGAAAGAGAAAACAAACGGAACGTTTTGTATATTATGCGTACACGTGGGTCGACGTTATATATGATTATGGTCGGTACACTGCGCCGTTTCGATGGTCTACAAATATTATTATCGGGAACACGTATATGTTGGGCCGGCGGGTGGGGGGGGGAGGAGAAGAAGGAAATACAGATGGTGAACCGAACGACTATTTCGAATTCAATAAAGAGTTCACTCGATATTGGATATATAACATGTATATAACATATATATTATATATATATATATATACAGGAACAACGACGACGGCAACGGTATCTGATGTCATGACAAATGTGTTTAGTCCAAAATTGCAAAGAGAGAGCGAGGGAAAATGTTATTAATAATAAAAACACTGATAAAGGGTCCTTGGAGGTTAACGTTTTTGGGGATAAAAAAAAAAATAAATATATTTATCTAGAGAACACTCGGTATACAGGTATAATATGCGAGTACGAATTTTCGTACGTATATACCACATATATTATACTCTGTCACTGTTATTCAATATATATATATATATATGGTCCGATCGAACTCGAGTATATATTATATAAAACACTATTTAATACGTTTTCGGTTTCACCGGCGGCGGAGGGTATAACGCGTCCTTGTTTCTTTTATTTTTTTTAACCGCCGTCGATCACCGGAAGCCGACAACATAATATTATTATGTTTTAATAATTTATACTGACGTGGATACGTCATATCGTCAGGAAGTGAACCGTATTGGCGTAATACCACGACGTAACTACCTATCTAACGGTTTCGACCCGTTTTGAGCTTTGATAACAATATTACCTATATATATATAATATATATATATATATAATCTCCTCGTGCTCTCTTTTGTTTATGTACACGATAACAATAAAATAATTACTTTCCCACCAAAACTAAAATTCAATGATATCGCGTATCACAAAATGTATACAGTGATATAACGTGTGTTCTACCACATATCACGCGGTAGTCATTTATCATCGTACGCACCGCATGGCGTAATTTATATAATTTAAGTACGAAAAACAGAAGGTATATGTACGACTTTTTACTTATTAACCGATATATGATAGATCAATATGTAATGTATCGTCTCAAAATACGTATTTGACTTGTATCATTTTAATTTTCAATTACTCAGACTATAGCTGTATTCAGACACGCGTATTTGCAATAAAAAATTAATTATTTCTATGTACTTACGTTGATACTAGGACAATATATTTATTTTAAATAAAGATTATTATGATTTATTATAAACGCCCAATTCAATTCGAATTATTATTATAATTGCAGATTTTAAACTAAACTTTTTATCTTGAGAATTTTTAGATTCTGAGTGGAGCGAGGAAGCTATTGGTTTCACAATGTTGTTGTTTTTTTTTTTTTGTGTACTACTTTTTGACCAGAAGACGTGAACCAATCTTTACAAGCTTACTCGGTTTCTGATAGAAATTTTCATCTAGTTTGTACTTTAAAGAGGTAATTTTTCGACATTCTCAATACTTTTGTAATCCATAATTAAAAACTACCAAAAAATGACGAACATTTCGTCAAATCGATATGGACTAATGAACCAAAATTCTTGAAATTGTCACCAAATATGTAACTGTAGACTATATTTATGTAAATTAATTTTTAAATATTTGTATTTAAATTTTGGGCTATTTTTTTTTAATCTTTATAGTTTTTTAAAGTATTTAAGTCATTTATAGGGTAGTGGTCGAGTATAAGAGCTGAAAATTTAATACGGCGTTAATTATATTTTCCTTTATTGTATTTAAAAAAATATTGAAAATCGATAGTCACAATCTTTATTTATAATCATATTAATGTTTTTGACAAAATAATAGATTTTAAAAGCTGAAAATGTATTACATGATTTTAATTACGTAGTAACTATATTATAGAAATCTAAAAAAAATTGGTAGTTACAGTCAATATTTTTTATAATAGCCATTTTATTTTTAAAAAAATGTAATATACTATAATATTGTTTACCTACATAAATCGACGGAAAAAAAATAATAATTCTTTTAGATTCTGAATGGAGCGAAGAAGCTTTGATTTTACAATGATGTTTATTTATTTTTTTTATTTCGCGCGTGTCCATTGTAACTTTTTACCTATGAAATTGCTGATTTACCATATTTGGTTTTTTTAAAAAAAAAGCGGAAACTACAATACTTTTGTTGTATTGTAGTTACATATTCATATTCATATACGATTTGACAGGCATTGTGCATTGATTAATTCATACTCATTTTATCTACTCAATATAATTGTTAAGACGTATTTAGAATAAAAAATCAATGGCTATAACTTATATTATATAATAGTAAGTATAAGAAGTATGCTAAGTATCAAAAATACCTACAAAGGTGTGATAGTTAGAAACAGTAGGTACTTACAGGTCACAGCACCTATAATAAGCTATCTAATATCAAAAATACGCTTATCACTTTATGGTCATTTTTCCAACCACGTTCATAATTGAATGGTTAAGTAATATTAATAATATTCGGTGGCATTCATTCCTGTCTGTTATCATATTATTATATTGGAGTACAGATTCCGTTGTTTTTCTTTGAATGATTGTACCTTTATATTGTAATGTTATTTGTTAATATTATTGATTAATATTCATAAAATATATATTATATTTATAAAAAAAAAAAATCAATCAATATAAATTGTGATTTAACAAAAAAAATAATCATGTCAGTGGCGTAAGTGAAGGATGAGGCATAGGGGGCCATTGCCCTTCTAGGTATATACAAATTATACTTTGGCCCCCTTGGATAAAATAAACAATCATCATCAATGTAAACATGCATAAATAATTTGTAACATATAATAACAAATAATACTCAAAGGTTACTTAATATAGGTGTCGGCCATAAAAGAGGTACTTACATAGATTTTTGTTTGTAGTTATTCCTTTTTATAAATTATTAATTCTGTAAATATGTAAATATGTTACCTTAAGACACACACACACACACACATATATATATATATATATATATATATATTTTAAGCAAATTATATACATATGTACTACATAATATAAATATATATTAGGAATGTCATATATGAGCTTATAAAAAAAAAAAAAACTATGAAGTATTATATTTTTCTGTTTAACTCGTTTCACGTGAATACACTTTCTTAGACATTCTATATAATCATTGAACTTACCTATATATTATTTAAACATATTAATCAGAGATTTTATGTATTAGCTACATACAGTACCGGATCTAGATAGGGCGAACCGGGGCACTTGCCCCGGGCGACATTTTGATGGGGCGCAAAATGTAAAAATATTTAAACTTTTCGTTCCACTTTTGGAAGTGGGGTCCCATTGATCACTTTTAATTTTTAATAGAAATTTTGGTATAAATTAACGAATGACCTTTTTTTTTTTTGCTTATTCAAATTTAAAAAGGGGCGGTACAATTATTTTTGGCCCCCGGGCGACAAATTCTCTAGATCCGCCTATGGCTACATAGATACTAAAAAAATATACGAGTATATGGTCTCAAATGGTTTGCCCCCTAAATAAAAAATAGTTTCTACGCCACTGAATCATGTTCCTAACTTTCTTATAGTAAATTGTAAATTACGTGTAAAATAAAACATTCCTATTTTCTCCTATTTTCATGCGAAATTCAAAAATTTACATGGTACAAAATAATAATTAACAGTAAAAAAGCTATTTTTAGTATTATTTCTTGTTTTTTTTTTTTGTTAGTAACACACACTTGTTATGTCAAAAAATACTATGTGCTATTGTATTCTATGTATTTTTAAAAATTGATCACGTTTCATCAATCAAATTCATTGCTTTTTCCAAAATTTTATAACAGAAAATCGTAAATTGCGGAAAATAGACAAATGTCACTTATCTAACACGTTTTGGATTGCGACCCACACATTTAAACCACACGTTTTCAGGAAAAAAAATTATCAATGTTTCAATATTCAGGAGTTTAAAATAAAGGTTTCTATTTAGGTTTACATATTAAACCGATAAGTCTTTTTTTATACATGATGCGTGATTATTTCGTAACGGGTATTAATCAATTATAATTAATTAGTTTCATGCCATAGTTGTAACTTGTAAACAAAGCCAATTTGTCTATCGTCGACACATTAGGTGAATTAGTCACACATCTATGGCTTTATTTATTTCATATTGTCATATATTTATACATTATCGTAGACAGCAAAACCAAATGTACTTTTCAAACGCTTCAGTTATATACAGTGTATGGAAAGTGCATTTAAAAATTTAATTCGTTCGCGTTCACGTTCACGTTAAAATGCATTTAAAAAGAACACGTTAACACTCACGTTCTTGAAAAAAAATAAAAATAAACGCGGTCATCTGGTCGTTTATTTTACTTAATCAATTATTAACAAAATGCACATTTTTTTCTTACGTGTATACTAAAAAATTACCATTTTATTTACTTTATAGCGGAAACAGAGAAATTAGACTTTTTCAATATTATATTTGAATCTGATGGGATTCGTAGAGAAATTTTAATAAATTTTGATTTAACTTGAACGGGCCTGCGAATCGTTCAAATTCCATAAAAAAAAAAAAACTTGAACTGAACGTCGTTCACGTTCACGATCTATTTGATAGAAACGATTGGCGAACGTCGTTCTTTCCAAACACTATTTTATCGTATATTGTTAAAGTTTTACGCACGTGCAACGTTTACGGTGTAGGCAAATAAATTAAGATAACGAAATAGCTGAACCCTTATATTCTATCTAGGTTTTTGCGTCATCTAGACGACTTCAGTTTTCGTATTTCCGTGTTTGTGTTCTCATTATCCGGCGAACCACAGTTGAATAGTCTCCAACGGATTTGGATTTCCGGTTAGTTGTGCCGTGGAAGTCACATCAAAACGTGTATAATATTATATTTGCGATACAACCCGGGCATTATATTATACTGTAAAACATGAAATACTTTAATTACTGTTTCTCGTGACAATATTATTGTCGAGATAATCAATTAAAACATACTTACAATAAATCCCTTAATGGTTATTATTCGGTTATCGTTAGTTCCATCGATTGATTATTGTTTACAGAATAAGAATATACTTTGTAAAAATAGTACCTACACACATCTGGAATTAAATCAATTACGGCGTACACGATTTTTTTTTTAATGAAGAAGATCAAATAAAATGGAAATAAATTTAACGTGATTATTTTGATTTATATTTTCGCAATGGTGTACACTATGTATACGAAAAAGAGAAAAACTCTAAAAGAAATTATCGTAAAGGCGTGTGGTGGACCTTCTAAAACCATTCCTGGTCACGGGACTGGGAATTTGTATATATTATGCAAATTTTGACACCAAAATGTATACTATACAGCTCCTGTAGACTTTGAAAATAGTTTTGATCGTATATGGATTATGTTACCCCGTAGCTTAAGAATTTTAAAAAGGGGTATGCGTTGAGTATTCGTATAGAGATGGTAAATTTCCGAAAACCAGGAATGTTATGTGAATAGATAAAAGGACGTTGATGACCCGAAAAAGGATCAAGTATGTGAATATATAATAAAAACAGGCGTTTTTGATTAAAATAATTTAATCATTCAACTTTATTTTAATATATTTATTAAGTACTTACATCAATTAGATACCATAACAGATATCGTTTACTGTATTTGTATATTGTGGGGGAGATTTGTATACAAAATAAAATCAATAAGTACGAATACTATATGTACTTATATTATTATCCTTTCGGATTGTCCCCTTTAAGTGTTCCTTTCAATCTACGTCCAGTTGTAGAACACACATATATATATGAAATCGGCAAACATACAACATATAAATATTATAAACGTGAACTTACATATATTTTGCAACCGCAAGTTTATTTGGCCGTAAGAAACCTATGGTCCATTTTTGTTTGATTAATGTAATCGTATTTTGTCATGTGCGCATTTGTTGGCCAAATGTTGTATATTAATAGAATACATTATTCACGTCCTGACCCTCTACGCCTCTCTTTGACCATATTGTCCAGTGTACAATAGATTTTTCTTATTTTCAAAAATTACCTTGGGCAAAAAACGTACCAAGAACCGTAAAAATCGAAAGTTTACTTCGTTTACCCGTCCCCCGAAATTACCGCTAATATGTCTGCAAAACTGTACAAAAATACTTTATAATAATAAATTTGAGTAGGTACCCAATTTTTAAAAGAAAAATTTCCCTAAATAATTACATTTAAAATACGACAATTATTATTAAGTATTAGTAAGTGTTGAAATAAGTATACCCCAATATTTTTAAATATTATATAAAATTATGTAAATAAAAATGTATTCAAATATTGCAGTTAAGAATTTTTTAAATTGTAGATAAATAAAATACACCTATGATAAAGTAATTTTTATTGAATTAAAAAAAAATACATTTAAAATTATCTTTTAATAATTAATGAATTTTTATTAATTAAATAATAAATAATTAATTTAATAGTTTTGGACATTTTCATGGCTTTAAAAATATTATATAGTCAATATGTTTGTCCCCAATAGATGGCGTCGTATTTGTTATGCGTTTGCTCTATACAATATTTCAATTCACATTCATTTATTTTATCGATATGCTTGGTTTACTAACTAGTGACTCGTATAAACACAAATTAACTGTCAAAATACATAGGTAATAGCCCAATAAACATTTTGTAATCTTAAAAATTTGATGTAACGTTAATAGTCGAATGTTTAAGAATAAACGTTTAATAAGCATTAAATGAATGTAAAATAATTAATGTTTAAAGTTTAATGTAGAATAACAATTCATTGAATATTTAAGTATTAAATGTTTAAAAATTAATGTTCAACATAACCTTATTTAAAAAACAATATTTAATTCAACGTTTAAATGTTGTTCATATTTCAACGTTTAGCGCCTATAAGATAATTTTTAGAGGGGGCAGATTAAAATAAATCATAACACTTTCAGGTTATAAACTACCAGTTTTTTAGCAATTTCCATTAAAAAGTTATTCTCCAGTAGGATATGTCCCTCCCCTAACCCCCATGATCATAGGCACCTATATATATTGAGTTTAAAAAAAGTGGAGGGGTATCTAAAACCACGAAAAGAAAGGTCCACTTCTCGGCTACCTACCACTAATGTCCTTCGGAATTGAGGGTTAATTGCCTGTGGAATAGTACACGATAATATAGGAACGGCGAAGGAAGGGACATTTTTGAATCGTCACTGCGAATTTAATTAGTAGTCGAATCGTACTCGATCTGATGTCAAAGTCGTGTTATACATTCCGGTATATAATATTATACTAAAAGTCATTTTATTTTATATTCTCAAGAGGAAGCGATGTCCCTTCCCTGCCCCCTTAATGGCATCTGTATATACAGAGGCTAAAAACAAGAGGGGATAGACAAAACCGTGAGGTGCTAGGTTTACTTCCCCTTGAATTATGAGCGATGAACTTTTTTTGGACTACCCTTTTAGGGTAGTCCAAAAATCCCTTTTAGAGTACTTTTTTTTTTTTTTTTAAAAAAAATGACTTTTAATATACTATACCTTAGTGTACGACACATTTTGCCACCGACCCGAGCTCGTTCTGACGGCCATTGAATGCGCTGTGGTGATTTAAAAAAATCTCTCCTCCTCCTCTGCCGTGCCTGTATATCTGTATATCATTACTGAAGCATTTATAATATGTACCCACAATTCCGTTTTGTATCATTGGAGTGCAGTTCAGTCGGTTAAGCGTGAGTACAAAAATTGTTAAATATAAGTGATTGTCAGAGGTTCGAATCTTGCAATCACCGGAATCAATATTTGTCGCAAAATTCACAATAAAAACAAAAACACGTTCTGTGTAGGTAAGTACAATAAAAATGCATGGTTGCTCGCGAGTATTTTTTTTTTGGGGTGGGGGGAGGAGGAGGTTAAGTTGAACGGTTCAAAGTTGCATTGAAACTATTACCATTCAATGTTGTATGAACCTTCAAAAATTGTATAAATAAGGTTGACTGAAAGATTTAGCACCATTTGATATAACTAAATTTAATGTTAAAAATTACATTTAAAAGTTGCTTATAGGATTTAATAAATATTAAAATATTTATCGGGAGGTATTATTATTTGACCTTGTCGACAAATTTCTAGTCTTAGAAACAAATATTTATAAATCTTATGAACTGTATCTAAAAATGTTTATCATTGGAAGACAAAAAACAAAAAAAAAAATTGGAATATTAGTTAAACGTTCCAATAAAAATTGCATTAACATGAGGACTTGTTAAGAATATATTTTAAATATATACTTTGAGATAAAATTTAACATTATTTAAATTTTCTAGTAGTTTGCCTAAGTGTTAAAAAACATTTATACGGTGTATGCAGTTTAAAAAATTTTATAAATGTAGGGAAATAACAAAATAACAAATAAAATTGTCATGGATACCTATTTTTTTTAATTGGATATTTAAAAGTCAAAATTAATTTAATTTAATTTTAGTAATACTGAAAATTAAATATACTACATTTTGCTCAGAATCGTTTATTGAGAGCAATGATAATAAATAAATACGAAATTTAAGTAGGTACCAAAAAAGTACTTGAAAAATTTTAAAAACGGGAACTTCTTGGCCAAAAAATAATAGTAAATACAATTTGTTTTCTACATATATTTAGAACTTTTTAATACGACCAATAAACATTTGGGAAATCTTATAATTTCCCCGAAAATTTTCTATTACTATTACTTTATATGTTTTTTGGTTTTTTTATTTTTTAAGTCGCGCAATTAATCAAAAAATGTATTGTCGATAGGTCATCAATTTTGTCAAAGGTGGGTTACACACTTAAAATACTTATTTATATTATATTTATGAATGAAAGATATAAAAAAATATTGTCGTTTTTAATTGATAAGTAACAATATTTTGTATAATCAATATTACGACGTGATGATGAATCGATAATACCTATACGATGATATTAATGTTAAACATTTACAAAAACTCTAAAACCACAAAATAAAATAATAAAAGCTATCATCTATTATTAAATTCCAGTTTTTACTATTTTGAAAGATTTATAAGTACACACTATGATGTTTAGTTGTTGAACTCTTTTATTTCTAGAACGAGGTGCGTCGTAAAAAGATAGATAATATACTATATATCTTTTGTTTTTCTTGAGCACTTGAACACATGTATTGTACGATATATAAATGTGTATATATATTTTTTATTAAAACCCATTTATAAAAATAAAATAGCCATGTTTCAACTACACTATTATTTTATTTATTTATTATTTACAAAAAAAAAAAAAAAAAAAAATACAAATCTTTCAATTTTTTCAAAAATATAAAGTTCATTACTTTTATACCTTATAAAATAATTTATAATCCATATAACTTGCAATTTAACTACACGACTGATTAATATTTTCAAGATATGCATGCCTATAATTAATGTAAAAGTTTAAAAACAATATTATTCGTGAATATTTATCTGTAAAATACTTAAAGTCATATAGTTCTAATGCCTACCCAAGTAACAAATTATTATTTAATTAACGTTGGGTAAATATTTTTTTTTAAATGTTAAAAAATATATATATTTATTAAAAATATTTATTGATTTAGAATATTTTTTTTAATATATGCTAAGTTATAAATAAATACTAAATGAACCGAAATTATCTATATTTACTATAATTACTCAACTACTCAACATTTATTAATTAATATTTAATAAACACTAGATGATAAATGTTAAAAACCGCAAAAAAAACCTACAATTTTTGTATAACTATTTCCGAATAGAACTCACTTAAACCCAGGACTTTCTTCTTCAAACCACCTATCAATCTACCTATCTATTATTTTTCGTTCGAAACTCCAGGCATATGAAAACAGTACATAGTAAATAACACATTCGTCGGCCGCAGAATATCTGATCAATCTAAATAAATCCAATATAGGATTAAAGACGTAAGGGAATATTTCTGAATATTTTTTTAATGACATCGACTATCGCTGAAAAAAAGATTTTTTTTGAAATTTGACATTGAAGAGGTAAAAGGGGTGGTCAATTATTATTCAATGATAACTATTTGTCATAGAAAGTTGACGTTTTCAGAAAATAATCTTTTAATGACATAGATAAGCGCAAAGAAGGAATATCTTGAAATTCGACCTTTAAGCGGGAAAATGTGAGGGGAGGTAAATTATTATTCAACGCCTAGCTCAAACCACTTGTCATGATAAATTGACATTTTCAGAAAATATTCCTTTAATGACATGGTAAATTGACATTTTCAGAAAATATTCCTTTAATGACATATATAAACAGATAAAAAGATTGATTGACACAGAATGGATTTCTTAAAATTTAACCTGTAAAGGGAAAATAAGAGGGGAGATCAAGTATTATTCAACTCCTAGCCCGAACTACTGGTCGTAAAAAAACATTAATTAAGTACCTAGTAAAACTGTTCATGGACGAAATGCGAAGCCGAGTAATTAATTTCATATAAGTATATAGCTATAAATATAATATCTAAGCACTACTTATATATTACTAAACACATAAATACTAACATATTTAATTTAATAATATTATATAATATTCAATGATAAATGTTTATTAATTATTAATTATTGATTTTAATTTAAATATTTGTTTCTTATTAATTATAAACATTGAATAATGATCGTACTTTAAATATTTTTATTTTAATATGAGTTAAATAATTAATCAATATTAATTTCGAATATTTAATTTTAAATCAAAAACCAATATATTTATTAATATTATACATTGGGAATTGTTACCTGGGATATATATATATATACTCAAATAAAAGTATACGTCTATCTTTTTTACTCGTATATCAACGTTTATCTGGAAAATATTACATTGTTAAATTTTTCATCGTGAGTACGGACTAAGCGATTTAAATTCTAATTTATTTTTTTTACTCGTAAAATTTCGAAAGATCGTGTTCTTTTCATATAGGTAGGTACTTACCATCGAAAAGATCCTTTTCATAAAAGGTAATTTTCATTTATGTAGAATAGCTCTTATTTTTTTTTTTTTTTTTTTTTTTGTACCTATAGTATACCTGTGTACTGCAATCTATTTAGTACAATATAAAAGAAATTTATATAGACTCGTATAATGTACCCATATATAATATACTTACATATATATAATTAAATTCATTCGATATTGAGGTTAATAAAGTAGTATTGGTGATATATTTTTTTTTTTTTTTTTGATAAAAATACATAGAATTTAATACACTGTAATCTTAATATTTGAATATCTACATAATACAAATAATGTATTGTTATCATAACAAAAATACAAAAATTCATTCAGATATTATAACAATATATAGTAGGTACCTAATCTGCCTAGGCACGTGTATTTAATAATGTCGGTTTTTACGCTTTCGATTTGGTCACATCCCGTTTCAGTCCTTCCGAGGATCTATAAAGCAATGCCCGTATATCATGCACTATATGTTTTACTAACGAAATAAACTGATCGTTCGTCACGACTTTTTTGAGATTGCGAACGGAACTAGGGAGATAGTAATGTTACAACGATGTTCATTTTTTTTGTCTTTAACAATTAATTTTTGACAAATATTTTGATTTTTTGACGAACAATTTCGAGCACCAAATTTATTAAGAATGTAAATGATTTTATACGGTGCACATAAGTATATATATATATATATATATATACCAAATAAATATAATATTTTAGATTTATGTTCGGATACTTTACAATTTTAGTGCAGCAATTGGTTGTAAAGTTGACGTTATTCTTAATTTACCTTTAACATCCGATAATAATAATTACTACTGTTAATATAATTTTATATTCCACTACTGCAGTCTTTGATATACGTTAACATGCATTTAATCGCATACACACTATATCGAACGAAATTCAACAAATTCCATACTTATTATTATATTTTTATTTTACGGGCTAGCCCTTTGAAAAGGAAAACATATACGTACATATAAAAATTAAATAAAAAACAAATAATATAAATAATATATACAATGAACAGGTACAACATTAACAAAGTTCAACATTGGCGAGAGTAACATAAATCTTCTCATTGGTTCATTTGCTAAGTGATATTAGAGGTGCGAGGAGGAACATAAAATATACTATACCATATAGTAATATTTACAGAATAGTTATAATTACAATTATATTATTAATGAATTGAATACAACCAGTGAGGTTACACAAACAATTAACATACCTAATAATTATGTACAGTGTAATCACATTTTGAGGAAACGCTAAATATTTATGGCCAGTGACCTCGGATTAAACTTAGGTTTTTGGGAGGAGCTGGGGAATATTGAAATACACATTTCCGGATGATTTTAAAATGTTTAACTCTTTCAGAGTGCGCATGCGCTATACAAGTTTCATTTTTTTAAAATATCAACCCCTGTTTCTGATACAAGATTTCAACAGTTCATCTTATTTTTAGTTATTTTAATTTATCGACTTTTGTTTTAAATCCAAAGTTGACCGTGGTACAGCTGTTTCAAATTTTTAAAAAAATCTATATTCCCAATTTTGAAACAGTTGTAAGTTTGTAACTCTGTCAATTTTAGATTTAGAACAAAATCTGACGAAAAAAAAAAATTACAAAAAAATATAACCTATTGAAATATTTAGTTATATATACGTATAGTAATATTTTTTTACAATTACAAAGATATAAATTCGATTTTTATTTGAAAGTATACGGTAAAATCATAACTCATGACCTTTTTTTTTAAATTCCTTATATATTTCTAAAAGAGGCTTAAACTAATATAATTACATTTAAGGGATCGCACGATGGATCAAAATAAAATTTGTAAAGTACTCCGCTAGATGGTAATAGTATTTTTGTTGTAGTTCTATGTAATATAAATTAAATATTTAGTAAAATTCCCGTAAAAAATGATGAACAATTGAAGTATTAAGATAATTGGAAAATTATAAGAAAAAATTTCATTTGTTGATTTCAAGAAAATGAGTTGGTATACTTAAACAAAATGGTATATGTAAAATACATTTTCGTATACGTATATATTCATAATATAATATAAAACAACATATTACCAAACTTTTTTTTTTTTTACGGAGAACAAAAAAAAAAAAAAAAAAATCAACATGCAATTGAAACGAATTCACCAAATGGTATATCCGTGTTGTACATTTTCCAACAATATAAACGAAAATTGAATTATTAGCGTTATGATAAAATCTTTGGTGGATATTGGATGGTAAATGAAACCGAATCGAATGAAATAGAAATTTTGTTGCGAATTCAGAGCAATGTCACACAAATGCGTTTCAGTGCCGTTATGTGGTGCATGTGCTGAGAAATGTATGGAAACGTCAGCAGCTGACAATTCGGTCATCGATATTGGAAATGAACTCTATGAGAATATGAATTTTCATTCCGTAACGTGACTTATTCAAAAGTGGCAAATACGTTTTGAAGGCCGTGATTAATTTCTCGACACCAATATCTGGTGAGGAAATGCACTTTAACCAAATGACACGCTCCACTTATCGGCCAGATCTCTGACAGCAAATAACCCCTCTTGGCACGAGGACACTTAAGCTGATAACATACGGTGCTATCCATTCTTGTTTTAAAATCGTGGCGAATAATCATCAAAAGTCGTATTACAATGACCAAATGTAAGCGGCTGCAAAACGTTTAATTAATTTTCGTGATGAATTGAAATGTATTCGAACTTATTCTTTTCAAGGACTTTTGAGGTTGTCGGGAAAGGCTGTCCCGATTTAAGGAGGGAACGAGGATGTCGACAAAATGAGTGGGACTTCCCGTTCATGGGATGAACTCAATAGTGCCTTTTGGAATTCTGTTCTTTTGATCACTTTCCAATAGGTATCTAAAATTAATAAATAAATAACGATAATAACTTTGACGAGGTATTTTTAAATTAGTATTATATATTTATAGGTTAGGTGATATACGTACAGTCATTCACATTTCGGTACAATTGGTTCACTCAAACGTGTATAAAATATATTTTCAAAAAATCGTCACGAAAAAATCGGGCATGGACAAGCAACAGAGACGCGATCGCAACGTGGAAACGTGCGCTCGTGTAAATTCATACGGCGTCCGCGTTTTTATTATCGCCGCGATTTCAGAAACGCGAACGCGCACGATCGAATCGCTCCGTGTGTAGCTTTAGAGCGTTTTTACACTGGCCAATATTCTCGTTATCGGTCGATGTCTGAATCGGATGTGGTCTTGTAAAAAATACTTTTGAAAATTGATATAAATACGAATACGTCTTGTATTTATATAAAATAAACATTTAAAATATTTTAAAAATCGTCAGCTTGAAGCCATAACTCACTAATAGCAATTTTTTCAATACGTTGATTGAATAAATATCACGTCTACATGGAAATTTTCCATAAACAATACATCTATTTAGAACCTCTTAAAAGTTAATAGATTAAAATTTAGGACCTTTTTTGAGAGAAACTCGTAAAATTATTAGTTGTACCGACACAAATATTGAAATATTGTATTTGGAGAGTTAATAACTAATATCACAGTATATACATTACGAACATATGTTCTGTACACTTCTACTATTTTTATATTTCAAAATCTTTAGTTTGAAGTTAGACATTTTTGTTATTTTAGCCAAAAAAATTATTAAACTTTATATAAAGATTAATTATTTACTGATAAACAAGTAACAACTGCCTACCTATGTATTTATATTATGACATCATAAACAAGTCTTTGAAAAGTCGAAGCGCAGGAAACGTTATCATTGTAATTTGTGTGATTAAATAATTATTATAGAAGTACAAAATATTTATCATAAAACCTTTTCTTTCACTTGTAAAATGTTCTATTTACATGTGTATTAAGAAAATGTATTTTACTTTTTTACGATATAGAACCTTTCTATTGTCGGGCGACAATATATGAAAAAAACATAATTAGAAATTATTATAGACTGCAGAGTATGATGAATTAGTTATAATACTTAAAATATTGTATTTTTTGAAAGTTAAAAAGACTTAAATGGACGGCTTTTGTGCGAAATGTTCCTAGTTATCTTTCATCGATTATCAGATTTTACATAAAAACAACAGTAGAAAATTTCGAAATTCACATCCGGACTAACGGTACACTATAACTATAACACATTACTATAACCCTATTTTGATATCAAATTATATTGATTTTCATATCAGAAATTTGAATTTAGTTTTCTAAGTACCTAAACTGGACAAGCAATTATGTTTAACTATTTTATGCGTATTAAAATGGAACAATTGTCACAATAAAATATTATCGTTTCTTGGAAATTGGTGATTATTATATTTGACTTGTTTGAAGGACATCTAACAAGAAGACATCCAAATATTATAAGTTCTCAAAGTGTGCTTTGTATGGTTGTAATTATTAATATGTCATTAAATAAATACTTAAAATAATAAAAAAAAAAAAAAATTTGTATCTAATAATTTATAAATTTAATAATACAAGTATTTCGTTACTTGTTTTTAAGAGCCAGTTTCAAAAATTTAAACGGACGTTATTATACTATTAACTCTACTTTAACAGTTTATAATTCATGGCGTTCTTTCTATATGTATACATCTAATACACATAATGATACTGGACGACAAACGATCGGACATTTTGTTGTCCAAGAACTTTAAAATGGCTTTTAACAGAAACATTATGGAAAACCATCCTTTATTCGAGTAGGTAAGTGTTTTCGTGTGGATGCATATTGTGTGTAGACCATTAGCATATAGTCATTTACAAATGGCAGAGTTTAATATTTTAGAACAACACCCGAACGTCACCAACAGGTTCTCTAGAAGCACATTATAATATTCGCACAGAAGATGAAAATTATTGTTATTAATGATAAGACAATAAAAAAATTTTAATATTTTTTTCATTAAAGCGTTGTTTTGAGTGAAAAACAAACATTACTCAAGTGCGGAATAAAAATATATAATGAGAAAATTGTTTTGATAAAATTTTAAATTAGTCATACATTTTACCAATTATTGTTCAAAATTAAAATGGAAAAAATATTAACTCGCTTCAGTAAAAGGTTTTACCCCAAAGAAATAGGTTATGAATATTTAAATTGTATATTTATTTAAGCATTTAAATACTATTTTATGAGTGAGGGAAACGGTAAAATTTTAAGAAGTCGTCTCACCCTTATTACATATATTATATTATAATTATTATATGAGCAATATTTGAAAAAATTCAAGGAAAATAAAAAATTAAATACATTATGAAGCAATAGTCTTGTATCTGTACCACGATTGTTATTTGTGTGTAATCACGAAATTTAGTCAAAAAAAAATTTTTATAAAAACGAACAAAAAAAGGTATATTAAAACGATTTTAGAATATTGAAATACCTATAACAAAATATTTAAAGACAATATTTCAGATACGATCTAATAAATTCTTTGACTTTCTTTTTAGTTATTTAAATAGCTGTAGTTTCATTGTTTTATAATATTTGCCAAAACACTCATAGATGTTTTGATTAGATCGTGTTCAAAATATTATTTTCTATAATTTTGAACATACAAATATGATTGAACTTTAAATTTATTTTAAGAGGTAATTTCGTTTATATTTCATAGACATTATTTTACTATATAAAATCATTGATGTGACGTCTCTTAAGAGCATAATAATATATATTTTGTGAATGATATGTGAAAACTTTTGACAATTGGTGTCTAAATTTTTACGAAACCTAAAACGAAATTCTAAAGACATTTTAGTTACATAGGAGGTTTCTTTAAAAACTATGACGTTGACAAGTATACAAGCTCACACATTGACCTACTGTGACTAACTAAACTTGTTTACAATTTATAAAAGTAAATAAGTACACACTATTTTGAATATCTAAAAATAAATTCTACTAAGTCTTATTGATCGATCCCCAATAATGGTTTCAAAGAAAAACAAATAAGGTTCCACACATTTGGAATAAACCTTGAAATATAAACTTCTTGTGTTTTAATTAAAATACTTGATAAGAAACCCATTGAGTTGTTAATGAATTTATTTCTTAAACTAACTTTAAATTTTTAACTATTGCAAGAAAAGTGCCAAAAATATATTGGTATTCGATTATAACATTTTGTAACATTTTGTCACATTGTAACATTTTATACAGTCATTATTAATTTAATCACATATTGATAACCAAAATAAGTTATATTCATTAAAGTTTATAATATATTTGTTATATGAATACATTTTTTAAAATGCCCTATTTATCAAGTACCTTTCGTGTCCAATTTACATTCTATGAAAAAGTATAACACTTAATTGGAGCGTTCTTTCTATCTCGAAATTTAGTTTGCATTGTATTATGCATGGTAAAAATAAAATCACTTCATAATGTAACACTATAATATAATACATGTTAAGCGTGTATACTTTATATGCTTCGCTCAGCAATAATAAGAAACACTTAAAAATAAAAAAACTATAATGTTTTTTTAATTGATGGTGTAAAAATAGTTAACAATCGATAAACCAAATAAACATAAATTAATCCACTTTTAAAACTGAACATTACTATATCTACGTATGGTAAAATTATATGACATCAATAATAATTAATTACATTATTTATACTATAATATAAATTAAATATTTTCTTATTATTTCTTTTACCTTCTTTTTCAATTATTTAGGGACGTCCACAAATAATTATAGTCCTATATTGACTAAATAAACCACGTTTCGAGTCATAAACCTTCAGGCAAGTTCTGATAAGAATAATGGGTGTTATATGATGGAAAAAAAATAAATCATCAACTTCCTTGTTCCATGATAATTACTTCTGTTATTACGTTTTTGATTAAAATATAATGATGAAAATTAAAATATGCATGGTTAACACGGTGAGATGAATGTTTTATTCCCCAACACACCACGATGAGAATGAAAAACCTGTAAGTGGGGGCAAAATAATATAAACAATTCGTTTGTAAGATATTCAGAGACTGGTGGTGGATTTATTGAGTATATTTTAAAACAATGATAAACCATTTATTTCGATAAAACGATTCTGAGCAAAGCTTCGGTGTATATATAGCACGAGTATTAGGTACCCACTATCGGTAGTAGCTAAAATATTCAGTATATTTTAACAATATAGTTTCAAACTCACATTGTTTCTTATTAGTTATTACAAATCGTTTATTAAGTTTTCAAATCTTAAAATCTAAAAATAATTCATTTCCATAAGTACCAATCCAAAACTAGAAAAAGATATTTTAAACATTTTATCACGTTAATATACCTATTGTTCTAAAAAAAAACATATTTGGTCTAAACGCAATTCTTTACAAAAATCTACTTAAAAAAATTACAATATTATTAATGTCGATTATGTGCGTTCATTTGATTACAATATTATATCAAAATAATAAATTTAGTTGAAAATTATTGTGAAAAAATACTTCGACAATAACACGCATATAATCTTGAATTCGGTTTTCAGATCTTAAAATCTAAAATTGAACTTTAAATGATGACTTAAATTTCTTAAAATAAAGAAATTTATAAAAGTAGCCTGAAATTGAGAAAATATTTTGATTATGTATTCAATCAACATAATAGTAAAATACACAGTTTCATGTCGTTAAACCTACTTTTTGCCCGGAAATTTAAATGTATTTTATACCAAAATAATACATGTTGGTCGAAAGTATTTTTATATATTTTAAACAGATAATTAAAAATTTTTTGACTAAACAGAATTTTGGGATATTTTAATATATATAGAATGATGTACATTTAAAATTGTAGAAAATTTTCTTATCTTCATACATAAAATTAACCCTAAAACTTTAAAAATCAAAATTTAAGCATCTAGAATAGTTATTTACATAAATAATGACGAAAAAATAACTGGGTATTATATAGTATAGTACATATTACCGAAATCGTGTTTTCATCATGTGAATTTTTCATTTTTTTTTTTTGCTTAATTGTTAAAAAAAAGTATTAGCAAAATTGACAAACGATTTATTTAAAGTACTAATACTAGATTCAGTTTTCTATCGGAGAATAGTAAAGCATGTAATATGATTAGATCACTCCTTATAGAATTTTTGGTAGGTACCGACTTAAAAATAAAATAAAAATTACATCATTGTAAAACCAATACATTTCTCGCTTCTCTCCGATCCAGATTTGTTAAATTTAAGTAAAATTTTACATATACATAATATAAACGCTAATTTCGATTAATCATATACAATTATAATTCAAATTTGGTTTCGTCATAATTATTCAATATAAATAAAATGCACAATAGTTCTATCATGCTACGCGCGTTTTCGCTATTTTAATATAATAATATTGAGAGGACGCAACACCAACGAAAAATCGACCTAAAAGCGTGACAAAACTGTGGGACTTTGAAAAGTCGGATTTCAATTCTGAAAACTGTTTTGAATTCGTCAGTTCGTCTTCAAGGGATCGATCGAGACGTTTATTTTAATTTTATTTTTTAATCGTTTTATTTATCATTAAAAATCATAATTCTTAAACATTGATTATATTTTAATCTGTAATAATAAAGAAAAATGCCTCGATCGATCTCTAGAAGACAGGCCGACACATTGAAATCTGTTTACAGATTGTAAATCCGACTTTCCATAGTTCCACAATTTTGTGCCTTTTAGGCGGAAATTTCGTGATTACACGACAATAAAAAGTGATACGGGTACGGGGCTGTTTTCGGATTAATTTCAAAATGTCCGTGAATATTTCTAAATTGTTAGATTTAAATTTTGCATAATATTTCTTAAAAATTGCCTATACAGAACCCCGTTAAAAATCGCAGGTATTACGGCCTCTTAACCGATATTCGAGATTACGAGATTCGTTTTATTTTCGTAAGGTCGGTTTTACTTGTCTACACACTGAGCTATTGACGATCATGAACATTTGCATGTTTTAACGTAATTTCATATTGTATTGGAACGAGCCAAAATCACAAAAAATTCGATCGTCAAACTTTTAAAACGATTTTCCGAATAATATATAGGTAGTTCACCTCACCCGTATATTATACGTTTATAAAATATATAGTATATGTATGTGTGTTAAGACGATTTTCAATATAAATAACGTGAATGTATACGTATAAAATCGATACTCGAGTGCATAATGTATAGGTGCCTACTGCCTATATATTGTACTTACATTTTGACATCGGTTTCTTCGGTCGACCGTTGGTTGGCGGATGGTAATGACCGGCAAGTGTTGTACCGTCATTTTTATACCATCATATTGTTGTTATCAATGGACAACCGCTAAACTATAATGGTTATTACGACCGTATTACATAATAACCAGACGGACGTTTCGAGACCTATACAATATATTGCGTTTTGAAAGCCCTATATTATAATGTGAAACCGTACGATTGGCGTGTACAGCGACGGTTTATATACACTCGCGTATTCGGTGCTCCATATCGGTGTGTGATTCGATTAATTCGAAAACCGGCCGTAATATATACTATAATATCGTACAGTTAAAACCATTTGGCGTACGAATAAATGGACTGCGCGCGATTACCGTCTTCTATTATATCGTATTATAGAGTGAGCGAATTAAAGACAATATATAGCATGGGTGGCCGAAACGAGGCTCGCGAGCCGCGTGCGACTCTTAAATCGGTTTCGTGCGGCTCTTGAACTAAATTTAGACTAAACTTAATACATATAAAATTTGTTAGAATCGTTAGAAACGTTAGATAGATAGCATTTTTATTGCCGTCGATTTCGTTATCATTACAGTCGTTATTAGGTATATGTTAGGTTATTAGGCACGGCGGCGGTGCTTTTAGTATGTGTAGCCAAAAATAGTCACGGTGTTTTTACGGCCCAGACTGTATTTAGCTTTCATAACAAGTTAAAGCTTTTTACAAAAGACCTTCAGACAAAAACATTTGCT